>PVJO010021265.1:0-30398 GCA_004026905.1 Hystrix cristata | reverse complement strand
TTGCATTAAATCTGTATAGTAGTTTAGGAAGTATAGCCATTTTCACGATGTTGGTTCTTCCTACCCAGGAACATGGGATGTCCTTCCATTTTTTGATATCCTTTTCAATTTCTTTTTTTAGGGTGCTGTAGTTTTTGATGTAAAGGTCTTTTACTTCTTTTGTTAGATAGATTCCTAAGTATTTTATTTTTTTGTGTACTTCTGCTAACATTTTTTATATCACCTATTTTAGTACTCGTTCATTTAGAGCCTTAGAAATACTCCTCAATGAATTTAGATATATTATTACCTAATTAGTCTTTAATTGTAAAGAACACATCATTTTTTTCTTATTTTTACATTGTTTCTCTATTTAAAGGCTGGGATAACTTTAAAGGTATCATCATTTTCAATTAGTAAATAGAAAATAAATTGCAAGTGTATATGAATTTACTTTCAAATATATATATAATTTATATCAGAAAACAATATTAAACTATTTTGTGAAAAATACAGTTTAAGACATTCTCTACTTCAAAGACCTTTGGGTTAAGCAGACCTTTGATTGTATGGAGCATTTTAAGAAAAAAAATAAAGAACTATACAAAGTAGGGATCTTGCTTTGTTTCCCGGGATTTGGTTTCTTTGTGAATTTCTGAAGAAAACAAAACAAAACCAAGCAAAACATAAAGAAATTGCTCTTTGTGAAACAAAAGGGATTCCTTACAGACAGAATATAATCCAAACCAGGTGATAATCAAGTATAAAGAATAAATTCTGTCATGGACAACACCAGTAAAGATAAAAAAATGGAATGATAGAAAGAGTTATATGCAGGCTGAGATTAGAAAGTTATAGAATCATGCAAGCAAGAAGAATAAAATAATGAATCAGTAAAATAAAGGGAAAAGTAGTCATGAAGAAAGTTATTTTAATGTTTATTGGTCTTCTGTTCACTAAACATTTTTGTGACACTGCTCTGTGTTCAGTTTTGATATGATATGCTTTATAAACAGAGTCATATGTAACATATTGTCCTAGTCTCTAAAGCTCCAATATTCTACTCCAACATTCTTTCTAGAAGACAAGTAGCACAAAATGATGTATCCATTAGGGGTGACTGTATTCAAGAAGAAATCCAGCAACATGGTGAGTAGCAGCATAATTTAGAGCTCCCAGGAAAGAATGATTACATGAAAGTGACCAATTGATAGCAGAGTAGAAAGTATACAATTATAGAATCTAAAATTGAAAGAATAATTAGAATATTAATGTAATAATTATGTTTCCTGGAGTTCTCATTAAACTATCTTTCTCACTAGCACAATTGCAACACTTACATTTATCTCATAGAGAATTCGTAATGGATAAATAAGCTAATATGTAGCATTATGAACTCACAAAGGTTGGGAAATAAAAGTCATTCAATAGTACTGTGCCAATTTTCACTTAATTAATAATCTCTTTGAAACATGAATGGAAAAATGAGTTAGAAAAGAAAAAGGAAAGAAAATATAAGGATAGTGTTTGAAAGATGAATTAAAACATGATGAAATTTTGTGTATCTTCTGCTTTATTTCTGAATTGCCAGAGTCAAGTGCAGTGTGTCTGATTTTTTTAGCTGAATGAATACATGAAGACTTTGGATAAAGTGTCCATGCAAGCATATTAAACTGATCTTTGGGGACATAAATCTATATAAAAGAGAAAATTGAAAACATGTAGCAAAAGCCTTTGATCAAATAATTCAACTTGTATAAAGGTTTCAAAAGAAAAATCTTCATAAATATATTTGAATCATTAGTATATGTTAAAAAGTGTAGGTTCTATTTGGTCAAACAAAATATTGATTAAATAAATCTATAGAATAGTACTTAGAACTGGCAAAAAATATTTTAGAATAATATTTAATAACCCATGACGTTAGTAATGATAATTTGTAAATTGCAAGGAAAAAGAACTAACAAAGTAACATGAATTAGGATATTGGTAGAATAAATATGTACATTTAAAAAAGGTTAAGTATAATTAAACACAAGATTAAAAAAAGATACTCAAATTGCTTGTGGAAAAGACAGGAGAAAGTCTCAAATGTCAATAATTTGTGTTTCTGAATAATTTGTGTCTCCTGATATAGAGATAATTGATATGTTGATGTTGATACATTTTTTGCACTTAATTAAATATACGCAAGCTCTTTTAATGTGAACCCTACACTTTCATTATTCCATTTGACCATGCCGCACATAGGTGACCATGCACACACACACATCCTATGTATTTTTATGCCTGTAGAGCTGAACTTGATCATCATTTGCGCTTGGGGTGGATTCAGTAGGAATATTGCCTGAGAGAGATTTCAGTGTATGTCATTTATTAAGTGAGGCTTTGGGCAAGACAGCAGCAATGGAGAGTCCAGACAGAAGTTAAGCAAGTATAAAGTTATCTCTAGAATCCAGCTTTGGCCTGGACTTGTGGTTACTTTGAGTTACTTTGAAACAGTAATATCATAACAGAGCAGATCACTTTTTGGGATAAGGGGACAGACTTTTAAATTACAAAGCCAATCAGTTATTATCTTGGGCTTCCCATGGTAAAGGGTGGAGGGGAGGTAGGACGCAGACGCTTGTGAAAGAAATAGCTCCTGTTTACCTGAGAGCATTCTTCAGTGAGGGATCAACTGTCATTTGGACATCACAGGACTGAGGAGTATGTGTAGCATCTAAAAATGAAACTAGGTAAGACACCAAGAGTATCCAGTGTAATTTTACACTTTCTGTTGATTATATACAGAAATGTATTAACTTTAATATTAATTAACCTCTCTTTTGTAAACATTTCTCCTTCATCTCTTAGTTTTGAAAAAGCATGTATTTTATCAACTCAGGTATTTCATTACAAAGTAAGCATTCAATTTAAATAAGAGTATTTGTGTATCAGGAGTTGTGCACAAGAAGTTGCATAGAAATTTATTTCTTATTCATTAATTTTTTTATTCTATTTTTTAAAAATATCATAATATTTTGATAGAAGACATAATCTGCAAGATATGTATAATTTTAAAGACATTTGTTAAGTTCTTCACCTTTATTTTAGTTTCTTGACTTTGGTTTGGCTTATTATAATAGCAAAATGTTAAATACGAGCATTAATAATAATATTCCTGCATTTCACCTTTTAAACTATAGTTGCTGCTGTAAATTAATCTTTATTTCCATGATTTTCTTCTAACTTCTAATATATTAATTGCTTCCAAAATAATTTATATATTAAAATAACTTTAAAATTCCTTTTTCTTATAACACTTGATCATGCCAAGCATTGCTTATAAGAAAAGGAAAATTTTCTACTTATACTTTTTTCTTCTTTTCATAACATGTATAGATTTTAATTTCTTCAAATGTTTTACTGTCTTAATTTGCAGTCCAATAATTTACAAATGTGTAATACATTGTCTGAAATTATAGCAAGCTCATATTAATCCAAAATAAGCTTCCATGATCTAGACTGGTTTGCAACTGGTAGCCTTCTAATTTTATGCTCTGAGATAATTAAAGCAAACAAGCAAGCAAAAATATAAGTACAGAATAATGTTAACTTGAGTAAGTAGCATCCAGCTGATCAGGTCGCTATGGTTGTGGGTATGGCTGAATGGAGTTACTAAAGACAGAAAATGGACCTGGGTGTGAGTGGCACCAGCTAATAGGGTTGTAGCCTGACTAGAATAAAGAGGGGACAGAAGAAAGTCTTCCTTTGATTTCTTTGGAGGAGCTCCAGTCTGCACCACTGCCTTGGGATGTCCATCTCCGGGCTTCCAGCTCAGACTCTGCATCCTTCCAGTGTAGACCCTTCCAGTGTAGATCTTTCAGCTTCCAATGGGATGCTATGATCCTGCAGATCCGTGTTACTTGAAGTGTTAGTGGCAGGTGGGGATGCTGTCTGCAGTCCCTGGCAGGCCCTCACAGGTGAATTGCAGCAGAGGCTTTTAGGATTTTGATCATGATTCTGCCATCATCTGCAGACAATACTCTCCCTTTGACAAACAGTTCCTGGCCTGCAACTGGGCTTTAGGAGGAACTGAATACTTGACCATTAGATACCAGGTTGTCACACAACCTGAGTTGCCCATCAATAGCTGGGTGTTATCTGATGCCCAAGTCATAAAATTGAATTAAATGAAAGTGGTATATATGTGAGCTCCAGAGCAGGTCCAGAGGGCACAAGCAAGTTAGATGCAGAAGTTGCCCAAACGCCCATGGTTTCTATTCTTGCTGTATTGTCTTCTGTGTTCCAGCAGGCTCCTGTGGCCTCATCAGATGTCCCATGGGGTCATCTAACAGAGGAAGAAAAACTAGGGCCTGATTTAGGGATGGCTCTGCCTGTTATGCAGGTACCACCCACAAGTGAACAGCTGCAGCATGATGGTCCCTTTCCTGGGCCTTCATGAGGGACAGTGGTGAAGGGAGGTCTTCAAAAGATTGTATATGCTTTGATCAGGGTCCACGCACATTCCTGGTACACACATGTTCTTATTTCAATTTAGTGCTTACTTAGTAATGTAACATCTGAGTCAAAGAGTACATATTCTTTCAAAATTAGGAGATGAAGCAGAAATGCTTACAAAAGTATTGATCCAATTTACACTTATACTTGTAGTGACTAGGTATTTGGTTTTCTCCAGAATTTTATGATAAGCACTTTAACAACACTGATAAGTGGGTTGTGATGTTTCTTACAGGTGTAATTTGAATTTTCCAGATCGCTAATCATAATGAGAATTTTTTTCTTTATAATTCAGTGTTCACTGGGTATCTTTATTTTTGAATTGCCTTTTCAATTATCCTCCCTTTATGCTGAATCTTACAATGACTTGGCCTGCTGATGTACACCAAATAATTTTCCAAATCTAGGAAAAAAAGAAAGCTCCAAAGATTTCTATTCTTTGGCAGTTTGAGGAACCAAGTAGTAGTCCTCACTCAGTCTACTAAAGACACATGTCATGTGGTATGAGGAAATGGAGGGTCACCTGCCATATGGAGAAAGAGGCCACATGGAGGACTACTGCAGCTATCAATCTCAAGCATACCTCCTGCCAGCTAAATACCACTGCACAAGAGATTTAACATGATACCGATAGAGAGAGCAAGCATGGTTGCTATTGAATTCCTTCAATTATGCAATACACTCTGTAATTTTGTGGTGATTTTGGGATAAATATATCATAAAAATAACTTTCCACCTGAAATGGGGTGTTGTCATGAGAAGCACAGAAATCATATTGCTTTTTTGGGTCAGAGCCTATGTATCGGGTGCTATGAGAATGAGGTTATTAGTAAAATTTTGAGGGATGATGAGATTATTGAGTCTAGAGCTGTTATGTGCTGGCAGGACAATTAGCAAAATTGTTACTAAAGGTAATATAGGCTATTAAAAGCATAACTAAAAAGCTTTTGGGTTGTGCTGCATGGATTCCCAAACCCAACATTTAAAATAGGTATGTAGGGGCAGATAAAATTTCTCTTCCACAATTCTCAAATCTAGGATTTTAGAAAAATTGTCCCAAACATACAAATGGGAAAAGAGGTTACTAGGTTTTTTCCTAATACAATGTTGACTTTGTAAATTTAATTATATTTTCAGTTGGATGATTTTACAACTCTGTAGGGATAAATGTTTGCTTAGAGATTTTTCACTACTTAGGATGTAAATATCATCTTTCTTTTGGAAAAGATAAGCCTACAGGTATAATTTATTGGCCTTTTGGATGTTAACTCAATTTTGAGGAATGCTATTGTAATACACGTTTATCAAACCATGAATACTTAAGTCTTATTACAACCAGTTTAAATATATTGTAGTTACTTCATTAGTAAAATTAAATAATTTAAAACTTCTCATTGTAAAATCTTTGAGGTTTTCTATATTTTGGAAATTATATTTTAATGAAAGGAAATATAGTTGAGAAACTGTTTCCATGAAAAATATTCCTAAACTGCTTCTTTTGACCTGGATCTGATTTCAATGAGAAGGAAATCAGATTGAGTTGACACGATAATTTAAAGAGAATTGGGGTCTAGGGTTAGGAATGGGATTTATTTTGCACATGAGAAGAATGGCACTAGTTTTATCAGAGTGAAATGTGGTAGCTGGATTCTAGAAATTACCACAAAATACCTGAATATGTCTTTGAGTACTTGATACTGTCTTCTTGTGAAAGGGTGGAACTAATTTTTTATCCCATTGAACTGGGATTTAAGTCTGTGACAAATCTGAGAAAAAAATTGTGGAGGAATTTTAACTCAGGACTTCTGAGTCCAAGCATGAAGAAGTTCTGAAAGCTTGTTTAATTTTATTTAATTTTTTAAATTAACTTGAATTGATTCTATATATATTAATAAAGTTCAATGTGATATTTGAATAGATGCAAGCAGTGAACAGTGATTCCTGCAGCATGGTATTAATAAATATTTGCTATGTTTTTTATGTATTTTTCTTTCCTTTACTGAAATGTTTGTTTTGTTTTCTTTCAGCATTTTGAAAATACTACCATAGTAATTTTCTTTCCTTACTATCCTTAAATCTAGCCCTAGAAATTACTAAGACTGAGTCACTATGCTTAACTCTCAAACTGATTATTTTTTTTTAACCAAGGAAAGAGACAGTTAAATAGTAAACATTACATTCAAATGCATCAGCTGAACTTCCTGTAATATATAGATATTAATATCCTTTGTTTCTTAGAGCTCTACATAAGCAGTTTTTGTTTATATGTGACTAAATCACATTATAAAGTAAATATGGTTCAAGTGCAATAACATAAATAAATGACTATTAGATGGGAAATGAAAATCTGAATGATTTTATAAACTCATATTTTTTTCTAAATCCATTTAGGATATCAGTAACACTGTTAAAAATTAGTGATTATTTATGTTGCTTAATATACAAAATCAAATTAATTGAATCTAGGAAACAATTACAGTCTGCCAAAAATGGGCACTTAGAATAATAAATTATCATGTGAGTCTTAACTGAACTAGAATTTGTGCAAATTAACTAATGTATAGGTGTTGATGCTGGTTTATAGCTGTATTTTTACTTGACTATGATAATCTATATTTAAAATATTTTATAAACACTTTAGGGTAAAATATGTTATATTTATTTTAATAACTTTAATTCTGGCATAGTCGTTAGTTAAATTATTAATTCTTATTATACTAAATACAATAATTCAGATCATGTATAAATACATATGATTATAAAATTTGGCTAAATGTTAGCAACTAAAGCACAACAATAAAAACACAAAAGCATTAGTTAAAATTATAGGAATCATCAAAATCTAAGGTTACATATTGTATTCTTTATTAAAATGTGTGGAAATGGTGCAGCATACCTCAAACATATTAATTTACTTGACATTGTATTTGTAGAAGTTCTGTTTGCATAAAATATCTCATTTGGATTTGTAGACCCAATATAACAATTTCAAAAGAGGAAATGATCAAACATCAGGTATTTCTTAGAGAAATTAAAACAGAAGAAACCAAAGCAAGAGATCTGCCATTTTAGGGAAAGTGTGACATTGATTCTAACCTTTGCAGCCTCTCTTTAAACACTAATATTTGTTCACCATAATGTTACTAATGTATTTACAAGGGCCTTAAAAACAGGACAGGCATTTATGGAGGCATTAGATTCTGTTTGATGATATAACATGTATTGGATTCACTCTTACAGGATAAATTCATAGATTCTTAAAAAATAATATATTTTAATATGATTCAGAAAATTAAGGCTGTATATTTTGTTTATGTTTTAAAACTTTTCAAGGTTGTTATTGCAATAGTAGAAAAAAATACACAGGAAATATGTACAGTATCAGAATATATTCTAAACATTTAAAAAGCATAATGGAAATTTATATATATACTTGATTTTGAATAGTTTTAAAATACTTAATTATGTTTTTATTTTGTTTGGCTTTATTTATTTTTAATTTTGTTTCAATTATATTCAATTATATTAATGTATTGAACATTTAATTAGGCTCTGAGATGATGCCTGATTTTCCTCTCTTTAAATATTATGTATTCCTAAAATACTATCACTAAATTTTAAATTTTATTTTATATAAAAATATATAAGAAAATCAAGTTGGGCATCTTGCAAGAAAAGGCCAAAACCCACGACTTTATTATTTCATTGGCCAATAATGTTTTCTTGCAATATAAATTTTATGTATTCATAGGAAATAAAAAATAAAAATCTCCAATAAAATTATGATGAGTAATTTCATAGAAATCCACTTACTAAAAGTATGAATGTTATTATTTAAGCAATTGTTTTGAAAATGAATTTTCAAAAATATTACAAATATAACCTCAAAGATGCAAATACTTGTATAAAACTGTAAGTAAAAAATATGTGCAATTTTCATATACATAAGGAAAATTTAGCACATTTAGAGCAAAAGAAAGAATTTTATCATAATAACTATGAAATAAGATATAAAGGAAAACACACTGGGAGTAAGAATTGTTTTCTCTCCAAATCAATTTCTTTAAGCATAGCCTTATAAATTTTAAATATGTTGAGTGAGATAAGAAAATTCTTATTTTTCTGTGTCTATTAGGGCTATGTGGCCTATTACCTTTCAAAATTGATGTGTTTATTGGCTTGGCTATACTCATTTTAGATAGAAAGATAGAAAAACCACTGGGGTGTATTAACTGTAAGAATAGGCAAATTTATGTAAGCAAAGCAAATATTATGCAATGCAGACAAACTAATTATATATCTATGATAAGTAATTCAGTGTTCTTTTAAAATGCTTTCCCAGCAATTAAAAAAAAAACTTAAATAAAACTACGGCAATTTTTAAGTGTATATGTAAATTAAAGTAAGTCACTTTTCTTGACCACTGAATTTTAACGAATTTTATGAGACTCCCTTAAGAAAGGACATTAGTACACAATGCTAATATAATTATCAGTAGTGTATTTGGGATAAAATAAAGAACAGCAAATTCTACATTATAATTCTTGTCTCTTTAATATAAAAATATGAATGCTTCACAAAAGAAGTATTTATGGACAATATTTTTATGTCAATAATATTAACAAAAATTCATGTAGCAACTAGTAATGTGTAAGCTGAATCATGTATCATCATTCATTTATTTATGTTAAAGCTAAAAGATTTTTAATGTAATTCATGTTTCACAATCTGTTCAATTGGAGCTCACAGCATGTACTTTACTTGTCCAAAACCAGAATAGCAGAAGAAAAAATTTGGGATTTGAAATCAGAAAAGAGATATTAAATACGATTTCTTCTCAGATCATTCTTTTCTGCACATTTTTCATTGGACACTTGTCTTTTAATTCGCCATAGTCGAAAAATAGATGATTAAAATAAACTTATTTCCTTTTGTAATCTTAACCATATTTTAAATTTTCTTGAACATTGGATACAATTGTCCTACACGTGGTCCATTTAAGTCTCACAGAAACATACATCCTAGACATTGTCAAATTCTTTCTCCTCTGGTCATCAACTCTATCTAAAGGTAGGTCTTCCTAATAGGTAGGATACTCTTGCCACTTATTGGTCAGGCACAAAAAATTAAGAGCACTTATTTTCTAAAAGAAGTTAGAACATCACAGGTATTCCTCACCTAATTCTTGTTTGTGAACAAATGTATCACACCCAATTTCATTTATTATTTATTTGTGAAATCTCAATTGAAGGTGTGATCAATGCTAGGAACTCAGCTTGTTATTGAAGACACAGATACACGCAGACCAGAAAATGTTTTTATTTTCATTGAGTTCATTCCTATGTGGAATGAGCAAGACACTAGATAAATGTGCTCTAAATGTTAGTTAGTTAAAGAAATGAAACAGGGAAGCAATCTGGAAAATGAAATGAGGGCAAAGATTGGAAGAAAGATAAGGAGCACACTGGGTGGGTGCTGACTGGGGCAATATTCCATGAAAGAGCCAAGACAGAGAACAGCTTTGGCTCTCAGGAACCTTGGCATTTTCATGGGGCCCAGGCGTGGCCAAGTGTGGCTGGGGTACAGGGGACTGAGTGGAACAGAGGTAAGAACTGAGGTGGTAGAGTTAAACAACAGAAATGAGGAGATGGAGGATGGTCATGGAGGACCTTTGCGTCATATTCTGAGAGATGCGATGATACTAAGTGATTTCAAGCAGAGGGATAAGATTCTTTCCTTCATGATGTAAAAAATTCACACTAGCTGCTCTGTGGAGAATACACTATAGGAGAGCAAGATAGGAAATGAGAAACCACCTCATTCAGCCTCCCAGCGAGAGGTAATGGTGGTTTGAATGAGCAGAGCAGATGTGTAGTTGGCAGTCATATTTGTACTACCTGTATATTTGAAAATAAAGCCAGTAGGAGTTGCTGAAAGAATGTGCAATTTAATACTGCAGATAGGTTTTTTTTTTTTTTTGGAAGAGCAATTGAGAAAAGATGTAATCCATTCAGATCATTTGTCTCAGTGTTATCTGAGATAAATAAAAGGGAATTTGTTCTGTCATCCTATTTTGTTTTTCATATGATTGATTGTCTGTCTGTCTGTCTGTCTAGCTACATATTTGATTTCACAGTATTTGAAAGTGAAAAGGCAAATGCTAAATAAAAATGCGTAAATTGTGTAAAGTGAAGAACAGGTCAAGTGGAACTACAGTAAATAAGATGAGTCTCCCAAAATGTTTACCAAGTGTTCTGTGTAGAAACAAAACAGAGTTCCCGCTGATTTACTTTGGCATTTTCTGCTGATCATGCTGCTTGTTTGAAATTGAAAGCACTGGCTGAGACAGTTGGCATACGCAAGGCCAAATGGAAATGCATATAAGCAGTGACATAATTGTATCACAACATGAAAACTCCAGGAAGTAATTCAAAATAGAGAGTGTCTCCCACAGTAGTAATAGTTTTCAATGAAAATTGCAAAACCTGACCTCATCACTATATATTGACTTCACTTTATTGTCTTGAATTGTTAAAGCTCATAAATGCTCTTTTCTCATCTATTTTCTTGCCGCTGAACATTTTTATGTCCCATACCAGTATTGACGATTAACAACATGTAAAACCTCAAAGTTTAGGTTTTCTCATTATCACTTAGAATTCCTTATTAACAATCCTTCACTCATGTCCTATACAGGACTCTTCTCGGTGAGTCCTAGGAATCAGTTTTTGGCTACCATGGCAATAAATGTTATTAAAGTTGTCAATCATGGTGCATTTTTATTCTACTGTAGTTTTTAACTTCATATCTCCATCTACCGACTTTCAGTATGTTGAGGCTAAGTAACTTGCTATATCTGAACTGTGTTCTTATCACATACCACAGAAAAGAGATCAATAAGTAAATTAATATATAGCCTAAGTCATAGAAAAGCAATTATCTGTGTATGTTTTGGGGGTGTGAGTTGAAAAAATGAAGTAAATCTCCTTGAAGGATTGATGCTTGTAAAGACAAAAATAGTCAATTACAGGGAATGGGAACATCTCTGTCTTCTTTTATTTACCACAATGCTCTTGAGACCATCCGTATTATTGCAAGTATTAGGAAGTGTTCCCTTTTGTTAATGAGATATATTCCATTTGATGGTGGAGAACTGAATACTTTCACATTAGTGTTGGGAAAGCATTGTCAATTCTCAATGAGTCACACTTTGAGGCAATAAAAAATCAAGAGAAAAACAAGCAGAATGCCTTCCAAAAATTTTTAGAGCAGTTTTTTTAGTTCTCATTTTTGTACTTTCACTCAAATGTGCCTGAAAGAAAATAGTGTACAAATCAAGTGTTAAATAACATCAAATGAAGTGAAAGTAGTCTCACTTATGGTGATACAAGCTTGATTAGAAAGCAGAGCTTGAAATCTCATGGTATCTTTTATTTCATTTGTTAAATTTATCAGTAGAATCTCCTTCTATATATCATCTTATCTTATTAATCCTTCTCAACTCATGATTAGAGTGGTGGAAAATCTTCTCCATTCAGACTCTCTGATACTACACAGATTCTTTCTAAGAGTAAGCCCGTGACTGTGTTCTAGGATCAGGTTGTTGAGCTTTAATATCGTAAGGATTTAACATGATATAGGCAAAGAACAGAAACAAGAAAGTCAACTTAGTTTCAGCTTTTTCTGCCTGTTAGAATTTATTATTTATGTAAACATGAAAAGTTGGAAAACAATTCCACCCAAGTTTGTCCCCGTTGATATAATGATAGTGATTTACAGAATTGGTCTGACACAGAAATTAGATACCAATACAGGTACTCCATAAACTTTAGTTCACTTTTACTAATGACTGAGGTGCCCATTTTGACAGATAATGGCTACTTTTTTTTTCTAATTCCCATTTGTTGATTGTTAATTGCCAATTGCCTTTTTTCGTTCTGAGACTTTATCAGTGTAATTATATTTATTCTCCTTAGATTGTTCTGTTCAAGTCTTTAGTTGGGAATTTAGCTCAGTGGTAGAGCACTTGCCTAGCAAGAGCAAGGCCCTGAGTTCGATCCCCAGCACCCCCTCAAAAAAAAGTCTTTAGTGCTGAACACAGAAGTATTATGATTTATTTTTCAGGCATCATTGAGCTATAGTTGATAAATAAGTCATATATTATTGTGCTTCTCTCTTGCTTATTTTAGTGGGTATAATTTCATCCAGGTACAATCATGTTGTCAGAAAAATCAGGTTTTCATTTTCATTATGCCTGAATAATTTGAATATATATATTATACATATATATATTGCATGCACATATTAAAACAACTTAAAACTGAGAAATTTAGAAAACATAATTTTATTTCTTAAATAATGTGATTCTAATGTTTTGTAGGACAAATAATAAAATTTAAAGACCTGCAAAAAGAATTATAGTTAGAGAAAAATAGTTTGTATTAGAAACAGCAAGACAATGTTCACCTCATCCATTGGCCTCCATTTTTATGGCTCCTGAAGAATGTCTTTCAGCAAAGGGAGCTGGGCATGTGTCCTCGTCTGCAGGAGAATCGACCAGCAATTTCTCCTAAAGAAAGGAGTAAGGACATATGTGACACACAAATCCCCCTGTACTATACGCCTCATCATAGTGAATCAAATAAATTATAGTAAAAATTATAGTAAGTATCATAGAATTTCTTCTAAGGGTAATTTGATTTATTTGGATGATTATAAGCAATGAACTCTTCTATGCATTTTTTAGCATTTCCATTGTATGTTCATCAAGTAGATGGTTTAAATAGATTTGTTCTTTTGAGTTACATAAATTTCTCGATAAATGTACATTTTTATTTTGGGTCATCCAAAGAAACATTTCGCTTGTTAGGGTTAGAGTTTTTATTTGTTTGTTTGGTTGGTTTGGTTTGGTTTTTTGGTTTGTTTGTTTTTTGATGCTAGGGATCAAACTCAGGGCCTTGCACCACTTGCTAGGCAAGTGCTCTACCACAGAGCTACATCCCCAAGCACTGAATTAGAGTTTTAAAAATTAATAGAAATCACATATTGTGTTTTATTCTTGGTCTAATTATAAAGTTTCATAGTTTATATCTCCCCAAATTCTGCAATTTTTCCCAATAAGAATTCATATTTTTTCTTTGAAAAACAAAGAAGTTTGGCAATATCAAGGGAGGCTTATAGTTCAGTTTTGGTGGGGTAGGAGGGGGGCATCTATCAGCTGCACAAGTGAAGAGAACTGAAAAAATAATAAAAAGCATTTATACACCTTAAAGTAGCATGCCAGCATGCCATCATATATTACCTATTTTATGCCTGTGAAAAACAGCTTGTCCATCAATAGAAATTACGATGTTTAAAATAATTGAAAAGAAATTTTTAAAAAGTGTCTATATCTTGGAAGCAAGCAAATTTCATGTTTCTTGTGCCTCTTTTTCTTTTAAGATCATGTTTGTTTTGTAGAATAACTAAAACAAGCTGCATGGGTGAGGTGTGCTATTTCTACCTAGTGTTCAAAGTGAACTATAGTTATGTAATTGCAACTCAGTTATTCTCATTCCTTGGGACCTTCTTGACAACTTAAATGTAAATATAAACCAAAGTATAGCAGTAGAGTAGTACATATAGCTGACAATGTGTTTTTGGAAGAATTTTATACGTATGCTTTTGCAATTCCTTAGTGCCTTTAAATAGAACTGTGATAATAAAATTGTCATATTTAAAAAACAAAGGCACCTGGGCATATTGGCCAACTCTTGTAATCCCAGAAATTTGGAAGTTTGAAGCAGTAAGATCACAAGCTGAAGCCCAGCTTGGGCAGTTTAAGCAATTAATGAGAACCCATCGCAATAAATAAATAAATAAATAAATAAATAAATAAATAAATAAGAATTAAAAAGAGTGGAGATACAGCTTATACACAGGCAATGGGTTCAATACCTAGTATTGCCAAAAATAAAGGAAAAAAAAATTAAAAGCATTAGTATATTTAAATTTTCAAGACATTGGTTGGAAGATGGTTTGAGGGAGGGATTATAACACAATTCCTATGACAATGGAAGGGGGAGGGGAGGAGGAGATAGAAGAGAATAAGAAGAGGGAGACTGAGCTCCTCAGGCTGGCTTTCCTCTTTCTTAGTTTCAACAACCACTTCAGAGTATTAGGAACAAAGCCTTCTGTTTGGTTTCATATTGCTTCAGTGGGTTCCTGTCATTTGTATTATAAAAAGGGAGATACACAGAAAAGTAAATGGAAAATTAGATTTTAAAAACTTGCCTTGCTTTTGAAGCTTCATATACAGTTACATGGAAGACATTTTGTCGGTATGTCTATTATGAACTAAGAAGTACATTAATTTAATCTAGTTATTCTGACAATGAAGTAAAAATTGATTTCAGAGTTTACATAATCCAAACTCAAAGACTCACATACTACATCAATATGTTGCTTATTTTAAATTTTTGTTGCAAGTGATAAATTGACAATGAGGACAATGCAGAATATTCCGAGTTTACTCTGAACTGTGAAAATATGGGCATTCTTTAAGAAAAGTTTCCTTCAAAGAAATGTTTCCTTCAGTTCTCAAATTGAATGTAAATAAGTGAAGAAATTGTGAAGTGCTGGGAATGAGTTAGTGCTAAACGGCAAACATAAACACGAACGGGAATAGTTCAGAAAGGTACAGTTTGGCAAGTGGAAAGGAAGAAAAATATCAAGCATCTGACTTGACATGGAAACAGAAGTGATTCTAAATTCTTAAGGAAGGGAGTGTATTAGGTGGCATTCTAAAACAGTGAAGCTTACCAAGGTAGATAGGCAATAAGCCAGGCTAATACTGTGATGTCCCTTCGCGTTAGAAACACCTTTGAGCTGTATGAGTACAGAGTGACAAAGGACGACCCTGGCCATAGCTGTCATTCAGTTGTCAGGGAAAATTTAGCTGTGGCCACAAAGTTGTAAGCCTGACTCGGAAAGCAGAATTCCTGAGGGAATGAAAGCTCTTGCTTCTAAAAGAATATGCAACAACCATTCATTGCAACCATTCATTGTGTTTTAATTGTCTTCCACACATTGAAAATTTATCTCCACCGTACACTGCTCTAGTCCAATAAGACCTTTTGAGAACTTCTGCCGTGAGAGAATTTCACCGAAGTGTGCATGCACCCCCTTGCTACTGTACTGTTTGCCACCCCTTATTATTTGGTGCTTTATGAAAGTAATTGCTCAGTATGCACCGTAAATCATCTGGGGATAAATGATGTAGGTTGGTTAAGGAGATTGTCATTCAGGAAGACTGTGATGTTTTATACAAAATAATTTGGCATTTAAAGAAGATTATAGTGTAATCATATTGAAAGTTTTATATCATGTGGAAACATTTCAAAAGAGTAGGTAGAGATTTAGGCAGTCTCTCTGTATGACTTTCACTTTTTTATATGTATTCTGCTAGGAACAAACCAGATCACTGCCTCATCTCCAGGCTGGTGGAACCAGCAGGTATGTGCTGCTACTCCAGGGCCCCACGGAACCAGATGCAACTTCACCTTGTGCACTGCTGCGCACTGCTCACTCACTACCCCAGCATCTTCCTGTTGCTACTGAGGCTTGAGGTTTCACTGGAAAAAATTAGTGACTACACATGTGCACCAACTTGACGGGTGCAATGTGGCTTGTGTTTGAGAGCTACTGCTGTTGTAAAGGGCTCTACATTGTCTGGCAGATCCAAAAAGGGGTACGAAGTGCAAGTTTTCTCAGAGGACATGGAACAATAAAAATAAACAAAGCGATGATTACTGTTAAGCCCCAGTAGATTCATCAGAGATACAGTATAAATATTCTCTGATCTCAAGGTACATCCATTTACTTAATTTTTCGGGGGGGGGGGGGAGGTGCTGGGGATTGAACTCAGGGCCTTGCAGTTGTTAGGCAAGTGCTCTACCACTCAGCTAAATCCCCAACCCCATCCATTTACTTATGAACACCTCAAGTTTATCCTACTTTATGGCACAGTAGTACTCCATGATATATAAATACACTTTCTGATGTGTTCTTTGCTTTCCTTTTTCAGTGTGATGTGATTTCTATCTTACAAATCTTTCACTTCCTTGGTTAGGATAATTCTTCAATATTTCATTTTTCTTGATGTTATTGAGAATGGTACTGTTTTTTCTAGTTTCTTTCTTACGGAGTTCATTATTAGTATACATGAACAATATTGATTTTTGTGTGTTCATTTTTTATCCTGCTACACTGATAAATTTAGTTATTAATTATAGGTGTCTTTTGGCAGAATTTTTTAGGTTTTGTATGTAGAGGATCATATTATATGCACATAATGGTACTTTGACTTCTTCCTTTTGTATACATACTCACTTTTCAGATTGCTCTGGCTAATGTTTCTAGGACTATGTTGAAGAGGAGTGGCAATAGTGGGCATCTTTGTTTTGTTTTTGATTTTAAAGGGAAAGCTTTTAGTTTTTTCTCATTTAATATGATGTTAGTAGTAGGTTGGTCACAAATGGCTTTTATCCCATTGAGATCATTGAGATAATGTCATTCTGTACCTATGTTTTGTTTGATTTTTTTCTTTTTATAATGAATGGATTTTGGGTTTTGTCAAATCATTTTTCTGTATCTCTTGAGGTGATCATATGATTTACATCCTTGGATCTGTTTATGTGATGGATTACATTTATTTGTTTGCATATATTAGACCATCTTTGCATCTATGGGGTGAAACCTACCTGGTCATGGTGTATGAACTTTTCAATGATTTGTTGCATTCTGTTTGCCTGTATTTTGTTGAAAATATTTGCATCTACGTTCATGAGGGAGATTAGCCTGTAGTTCTCTTTATTCATTGGCTCCTTGTCTGATTTTGGAATTCTCCTCCCCTTTTGGTTTCATTTAAAAAGTTCAAGGAGTACTGGTATTAGATGATCCTTGAAGTTCTTGTAGAATTTGGCAGTGAATCCATTCAATCCCAGGATTTTTTTAGTTGGTAGTTTTGTTTTTTGTTTTTTGTTTTAAATATTGCTCCAATTTCTTTGGATGTTATTCAACTGTTGGATATCTGAAATGTTTTTTTCTGTTGGTTTGTTTATATTTTAAGTCTTCTTGGTTCAGTTTTGATAATTCATACTTAGCTGGGAATCTCTCCATTTCTTTTGAGTTCTCCCATTTTATGACATCCAGTTTTGTGATATAGTTGTTAATAATCTTCTGGATTTGGACAGTGTTGGTTGCAGTTTCAACTTTTTCCTTCCTAATTGCATTCATTTGAATATTTTCTTTATTTTTTTAAGATTGTCAAAGGATTTGTTTATTTTGTTTATGCTTTCAAACAACCAGCTCTTCGATTCATTGATTCTGTGTATTTTTTTGACCTCAATTTTATTCATTTTTGCTCTGATGTTTACAACTTCTTTCCTTCTACTAACTCTGGATTTAGATTGTTCTTGTTTTTATTCAATTATAGGATTATAGGTTGTATTTTATGTTCTCATTATTTTTGTTGTATGATTATGTTTTTACATTAATATCAATTACATTAACTATATGGACAATTTCCTTATTGAATCCATTTGGGACATTGAGGCAGCCACAATAGCACAACTAAAGTCACACATGGAAGAAAATTTCCAGAACCACTTCAGATAGAGTCAAAACAAGATGGGATAAGTGTGTTCAAAGTGAGGAGCATTATTTTGAGAGCGACTAGGAGCAATGTGACTTTTACTGTAATAGTATTTTAATTTAAACATTCACCAAAAAAAAAAAATCGCCATATTTTTACATTCTTGAATGTAAACTTCTATTGAAAACTTCTATTCATTCTTGAATGTAGGTTGGCCATTTCTTTTAATTTCATAGGTAATTTTGTAAGAATGCTCACCCACGTGACTCACAGCATCTTTTAAAACTCCTTTTGTTTTGCAAGCACCTTCAAACTTACTGACAAATGTAAATAATGTGCTTTAATGACTGATGTTTTGAAATCCTATGAAGTTCAGAATGAGATTTGTTAAGACAGATACTTGTTTTAATTAAGGATAGGTACTGCGTATAAAGCATTGAGAATGAAGCATTGAATGTCTGTGTATCCTTGATAAACATTTTTTCATCTGTCAAGTGAAGGCGTGAGGATCATGCTTTATACTCTAATAATGGATTTTCTCTCTGCTAACAAACCCAAAGCTTGAAGTGGAGAAAAATTGCCACATATCTCCATTTTCCTTAACATCCATATCAATTTCTCTGTTATTTATTCTTAAATGGAGATTTTAAATATTCTCACACATGTATAATTTATGATTTATGCTTAAAGCTATGTTGTGTACATAAAGAACAAACTAGATTGGAAAACTATATATTTATCATTTCTTTCTATAAGCTACTGTGTGTCTTCAGAAAACTGATGAGTTTAAAATCTTCAGTTTTAAACTTTTCATGGTACTCATTTAAAGACCATATACCAGATGACAGCATAACAAATATTGTTAGAAAAATATAATAGCAAAACTCTAGCCAAGGCAATATTAGGTTTATTCTTTCAATTAATTTTAAGTAGTCCAATGTAGAAGGCAATAAGGAAAAATTTTAAATCAATTGTTTATAAATAAAATACAGTTCTTTTGTTTTTAATAAATAGCTGAAATTTCTTCTTTAATTTTTCTGAGAATCATGATCTCCATATTTACACAATAATCTATATATACATATATACATGAGAAACCGATTTTTTCTA
Organism: Hystrix cristata; assembly: GCA_004026905.1. Taxonomy (NCBI): domain Eukaryota; kingdom Metazoa; phylum Chordata; class Mammalia; order Rodentia; family Hystricidae; genus Hystrix; species Hystrix cristata. Next base: position 11,173 of record PVJO010021265.1, on the reverse strand, counting down.
TTCTGCATTGACAAGTATATACAAGTTGAATCCAATACAATGATGACACTGTAATATTTATACGATATATATGAAAATAAAAGTAATTGAATCTTTAAAAAGAAATATCTCAAGGCGGGACTGTCAGTAGCATCAAGCACTTGTTACATATTTTATTAAAAATAATATCAAAATAATGCATACTCTAATGCTGTGATCTGAGGAATCAGGTTCCTGCTACATACCTTCCTGTCTCTAAAGCTTTGCTCTCAAGGCAACAACTTTCAAATTATTAATGCTTAGAACTTTATTTGATGTCTAGGCACAATGTCTCCTCACTTCATACTATAAAGTGTTAGTGCTCTTTAATTTCCTGTATTGATCTTGAAACCCTTTTTTTTTTTTTCCTTTTTTTGTGCTGGGAATTGAACTCAGGGCTTTGTTCTTGCTAGGCAAGAGCTCCACCACTGAGCTAAATCCCCAACCCACATTCCTTGTTTCTTTTAATCAAACTCGGTAGCTATTATTATATTTTTAGTACAATTTAACAGGAAATATATTAAAATCTTTATTTGTTGATTTATGTGTGCTGTTTAAACATCTATTTTTCAAATATTTAGCTCCTCATACATATATATATATATATAAACTGTTATATATGGTAAGAATATATACATTATTCATTGAGAAAATGGAACATTTATTTTAGTTGTAATTTTAAATCTTCATTTTAATATATTTTGTAGTACTGGGGACTCCTACATCCCAGGCAAGTTACCCTACCACTGAGCTACACTCAGCTTTAAATTACTTATTTCTTAACAATCGGATTTTTCACAAAGAGCATAAAATTCCCTTTTTCCAAATGAAATGTTCAGAAATAACCATGATACATTCCTGTAAGGTTTCTAGAGATACACAAAAACATCTGTATAAATGCTTTATAAAAAAACAGTCTTATATAGACAGGCTTTCAACTTGTTACTACTCTTTTCATGGTATAATCCAATTAATAATAAATACAATTTGAAATATATATATATATATATTTTGCCAATGTAGTTTTAGAATAAACTCTTGAAAGCAAAGATACTATGTATTTTATATTTTCACAGATATTATTTAATTATCCTCTAAGATGTTTGTGTTATTTACAACATAATTACTTATACTTTCATGTCAGCTAGTCAATTATATTCCTCTTTGCTTACCTGATAAGCAATACTGATCATCATGTTATTGTTTTACTTTCCAGGTATTTAATTATTTGTGATGATGCTAATGCAGATTTGTTTCTCTTTTTCTCTGAACTCGCTCTTTGTATAACCTGTTTGTAGCTGTTCATTTTTATGATGCATATTAATTTATTTGTTGTTGTTGTTGTTCGTTTTGTTTTGTAATGTTAGGGATTGAATTCAAAGTCTCCCACATAATACAGCAGTCTACCACTGAGCTACATCTCTAGTCCTTAATTATTTTCATATACCAGATTGTCTTTTTGTGCAATATATTGTTGAAATAATTTACCACTGTGTTCCATTGTATTTTTGTTACAGACATTTACATTTTTTTGATATTTGCAATCTTTTCTACTATACAGTACATAAGTGTGCAATTTGAGAAATATTTTAATCACCTGAATTTATCCATACTACTTTATTTTTTCTATATTCATTTTGAAATTTTGATTTCATAAAAATTTTAAAGGTATTTCTTTTGATTTAGTCATTATCCTCAAATTTATATTCTGTAACTTGAGTGCAGAGTTCTTCTAAAAGGCAGAATCTTTGCAAACACTCCCATTATATTATTGATCCTGCTTTACTTGACTTAAATTTACTTATCCTTCAGGGCCTCAAAGTTCATCTGTTCTGATATTTTTCAATAAAGAATGTTTATAAAATATTTTTGCGCCTATGGAACAAATCTCCTTGACATGTCTATCTATACCTTATCAAAGTTATTAGAAGGATATGAGTTCTGAGTTTATTTACATCCTGCTAATGACTAAGTTAACCAGTTTTAGTCACATTCAAAAAACCTTAGCTATGTATTTGCCATACTTCACTAAGCACTATTAAAATGCTCCTATCATATCACCACAAAATGCTAACCATGAAAAGTAATCCATATGGGGGCTTAGGATTTAGCTCAGCAGTAGAGTGCTTGCCTAGCAAGCGCAAGGCCCTGAGTTCGATCCCCAGTAGCCCCCCAAAAAAGAAAAGTAATACACATGTGAATTAGCCAGACTAAATCAATTCACAATGTCAAAACATCATGTTGTGTATAATAAATACATAAAATAAAATTTCATCTGTCAATGTAAACATTTAAAATATAGATTTAAAGAACTTAAACTAAAAGTATAGTATTTTATTACCTGTGGGAAAAAAGCATCGTCTAGTTTCACATCTTTAACATACATATATTAACATGCGTTACTGATTAGAGTGGGAACTTTTAACATTTTTCCTGGAAATGATTACCACAATCCATTAGATTAATAATTTAAATTAATTAGGCCAATTGCCTGACATCAGCTCAGCCATAAGTAAATCTGGTGATCCAATTGCATTAGTCACTGGACTTTCTGTTAGGAACCATTTTAGAACAAATACTATTAAAATATTTCATCTCTTCTACTGGAAACTTTCCTTTATAAACGTGGGGAAACTTTCCTTTCTACACAAAGGAAAAGAGAACGAATAATTCTTGAGCATAGGTCAGTATGTGACCTTTGGAAAGGGTGTTGCATTCATCCTCCCCCTGAAAAATCTTTCTCATGGTCCTTTACAGTAAGGTACAAACTAGCGACTATTCCTTGCTTAAAAGTGGGAGAACAAGTGAGACTCAAGATAGTGCTGAAGTGTTTGAAAAATTGAATAAGGAGAGAGACAGTGCAGAAGATGATGAAACACCAGAGAGCCAGTGGAAGAGTTTAGTTCCCACCCTCATTTAATTTCTCTGCAGCTCTTCTTGAGAGTCAGTGGACAAATAAGACTTCAGTGATCCTGCACATAATCACATAGAGGGCTGCCTGCTGGGTGAATGGAGTCCTGAAAATAGTAAGCAAATTGCAAACTGAAGTCTGAGAGAAGATAAAGAGAAAAGGCTTCATAAGTGTTCCCATATATACAGACTGAACTCCGAATACAACAACTTGAAACCATGACAGAACCAATGTTTTTGTGGCTGTCAAAGTTATAGTGTCATGATTCATTGCTCACCCTGGACGAACACTTTTAATTTCATGGTATTTGTGAACAAAAATCTGTTCACAACTGTTTTCATCATATTCCTTTAAAATAATCAAACCATTGGGAAAAAAATGCAAAACTTAGAGAAATACAAAATTAACATCTTGAGTGGTACCACAATTAGCTAATCTTTAAGTCATTTTTATCTGTTATAACATGTGCATTGTATTGCACTCTAGAGCACCAAATCACATTGAAGGGGAATATAATACCAAAAATAAATAATATTACTTTTTCTATCTGAACGATCAGTTTATACACAGCTAGAAATTCGTTACGCCTGTCATACAACATCTGTCAAATGTTGAAAATACATACCTACATCGTACCTCCAAGTTTAGATAAGAATAGTTGCAACTGTTGTAAGAATATAAAACTACATTCGTGTATCCTAAAACACGTCAAACACACAAACAAAAAATCTTTCCCCAGGTTTCTCTAGCTCTGTTTGCTAGACATGAAAGTAAACTCTTAATGTTTATTGAACAGGATTTATGAAGCTGTCAATGAACTGACACATGGCAATAAAATGTATTGTGGCTGAAGCGTAGATAATCTGCAGCTGAATGAATTACACTAATTTTGGTGCTTGCATATTCATGGTATGGAAATAGTTCTCGTAACAGATTTCTTCATTGTCTGCAGGTGCCACAGCGTGGTTAGAAGTAGAGTTAATTGCCCTCTAGGACTTGTGGGAATTCACACGGCCATAGAATTGGCTTGTTTTCTGGAAGAGTGTTCATGATTTGTGTAAGGAAGCCAAAACACCCATAATTAAATTATCATGACTGCAAACACTTAACTTACAAAAACATATTCGAAATACAGATAGGGTTTTCTTACTATTTTTTAATATCAAACTTTTGTCTTTATCCACTTTGCAATCAACACACAGTTATATTTAAAGTTTGATGTTACTTGATAAAATGAAAGTGTTGATTGTATCACCGCACGGGGACGCAGTGCCTATGTGCCACACTTTGGGCAGCAATGGGATCGCATGTCTCTGTAAGGTTAATTAGAAGAGATGTGCTCCCTCGTGGGGCATATTAAAAGCAAAGAATTGTATTTACTTCAGCAGAAGGTACATTATTGGATCTCGGAAAGCAGAGAAATTAATCATAAAAATGTACATACTCTATCTGTACCGTTATGCAGTCTACATAGCTACGATGCAAGATTCATTTGAAGAAAAGAAATGTGCTAGTTCTCTGGACTTTGCATTGGTCAATGATTAGGTATTTTAAGTTTTTTTGCCCAAATGATTCCATATGTCAAATTTTATTTAAAATGTATTGTCTGCTACTGTAAGATGATGGCTTTAACTCTTTTGGGAAGATACCTAGAATAGCATGCATACCCGTGTTTATAGCAGCGCAACTCATAGTAGCTAAATCTTGGAAGCAACCTATATGTTCATCAACAGATGAATGGTTAAAGAAAATGTGGTACTGGATTTACACACAATGCAGTACTACTCTGTCACATAGAAAGATAAACTTGAGTCATTTATAGGAAAATGGATGCCCCTTGAGACCATAATGTTAAGTGAAATAAATCAGACACACAAGCTTAAATAACACAAGATTTTCTTTGCATGAGAAACTCAAAGAGTACATAAAGTAAGACCAGAACAGAAGCGAGATAATAGGAAATAGGGAGATAGAGCTTTCACAAAATGGAAGGGGACAAAGACATGGGGCTAGGGAAGAAAGGGAGGGAAAGGAGGTGAAAAAAGAATTAAGAATTATTTCACATACGTGAATTAATACCCCATGATGGATATACTCATTGTGTATTGTAAACAGCTACTAATAAAAATGTAAAATAAATACAATATGTGGTCTATTTTCATACAGAACACTTTATTATTTCTTTATTGCAGATTTCCCTTGCCTTAAATTGCTTTCTGATAGACTCTGATTTTTAATCTTTGGCTCAGTAACAGCAAGTGTTTTGAGGAATATTAGTAGATCAAAGTTGTAAATATAGGGCTAAAATCATACAGTAAGATTTAATGTAGCACTATTTACCAATAAATGTAATGAGGTATAAAATTGTATGTAGCAATTTATAAACAAAGAGAAAATCAGTGCCTTATGCTAACTTGGGAAATAAAATCATATTTTTAGGAAAATGGACACTACAATTTGGAACGGTAAAAACCACTAATTCGTACCTAAATAAAGAAAATGTTACACTTACTTAGACTGCTAAAATGGTGCAGATTGAGGTAATAAGCTATGGAAAAGTACATGCTTCTATGGTACTGGTGAAGGATCTATCTGGTTTAAAGCAGGGAATAATATGGGAGAAACCAGAATAAATAAGAGGCCATAGATCTCATGTCAGTGAATTTGAAAGGGATGCAAACAATGATTCTTTAGGATTTATAAATAGAAATCTGCAAATCTTTTAAATCTGTCTGATAATAATATGGAAGATTAATAAGGTAAGAAAGGAAGGAAGGTCATCAGTATTTTAGCCAGTCAGAAGTATTTAAAATCTTAAATGTTTGTATAGCAACATCATAATCAAAATTTGTGCATTTTATTTCTCATGACCATACACTATAAATATTGTGGCATAATGTATTAATTATCATGATTAATGTGGTTTGTTTCTTAGCACATTAATATAATTGTCATAACATAATAAAGTTTACTGGCATCATTAGTAGCATTTTATTCCCTAAGTATTTTTATGTAGATATGCAATATGCCTATGTATTTAACATTTGAGTAGGAAAGAGAAAATTTCATATTTCCAAAAGAATTTAAATGTGTAAGTTACATAAATAAACAAATATCACTTGTAAAATAATTTGACTCTGATGGAGAAGTTCCCTAGTTGCTTACATCAGTACGTATAAAATATAGATTTAATGTATATAAAACATTTTAAATATGAAAATAATCTCAAGTGTAATTTGTGTGTCATAAAATAGAAATTATAGTAACACAGAGAGGTTTTTAATTTTCAGTATAAGTAGCAAACGTTTTCTTTGGAAAACTTTGTTAACTTCTGTGTCCTACCACTGAACACTCCTATCAGGTAGCGCTATAGAAAGAATCTATAGGATTCTTACAGAACGAGCAGTTTAAATTACAGAAAATAAATAAACAACACACAGTTTGATCACAAATTCGCACTTTTGTAAGAGACTCTGTGTTACTGCTTAGTAGGATTTAAAGGGCATTTTAGATATTTATCATTCATTTGACTCTTATAAGACTTTCTTTAAAGCCCTCCCAGTTTTGAAAAGACAATAATGCCATTACAATGTCAATTTTTCTTTGTAACCGCAAAGTCATATATCTGTTTATAAGATACTTTCTAATTTAACACAGGCACTTTAATTTTATTATATTACTTTTGTAATTAACTTTTATTGAGTTCAGTTTCATCATGTTACTTAAGGTTGCTTAATTAAAATATTGGTTTGACTCATTAAAACAAATTAGAGATAGGCAACTAAAATGTTCTTTTCATTCTACTTTAAATGTACTATACTCAATAGCTAAATTATAGGTTTATCAATCTCCTGTTAGGGCAATCTACAAAGAAAATTGTTATTTTTATACTAATTCAAGTTAAATATACTATAGTATCTTTACTGTTTATACCATAATTCTTACATTTCCTGTCTCCAAGATGGAGGTTATTTCTTCTTATTTCTTTATGTTCCATAATGCTACCTTTTCTCCAAAATCATTTTTGTAATAAAGTGTTGATTAAATAGTTGAAAACTAATGGCTAGAATTTCCCCTCAAAATAATCATATATTTAAAATAATAATCTATTTTCAATAACAGTGGGCTTCTTAGTTATTAAAAAAAAAAAAAACTATGTTTCCTGTGCCATTTTCTACCTGGTTTCTTTCAGAAATGAATTCATTCTACTGGAGTTTTAAATTGTGTATTTGTGTGTGTGTGTGTGTGTGTGTGTGTACACACACACTTGTATATGTGTGCACACAAGATGTTTTATGTGGTTTTAACATTAACCACTTAATAATGAATGCTATTCTATCTAGTGATACAAGTATTTTGAATTCAGAAGATCCCTACTTTATCACTATACTTCATCAATTTAAATGCTTAGTGATATGATTATTGTTTGTACAAGATCAAATCTTACCTTTTTTTTAAAATGATCTTTTATCTTGGTTTCTAGAAGATTGATTCTTCCTAATCTTTTTGTGGTGGCTGCTACTGGCAGGCCTCAACTGGAAATCCAATACTTACTATACAAAAGGTTATAGAAATATAGAAATTTATAACAGTGTGGAGAGTAATTCTTTATGTCTAGTGAGTTACATCCTTGAGGATCCCTGTGATTCTATCCTTCATCTAATGCTGTGAAATCCAGAGACCCTGATTCCTTTGCTTCTCCAACCTGAGAAGATTTTCTTGCTCTGGAGAACAAGTCTGCCTGTTTGAATATGCATGTGCCATCAGTCAGGATTTCTGAGTCTCTGTTAAGCTTCTATATCAAATAATTTACACTTACACTACTTTGTACCTCCTTTTGTGAAATATTTGTTAGTTTGAGAGTGTACCGAAGAGAAAAAGATAAGAAAGTGTACCTAAGTCGTCGTTTTCACCAACAATTTTTCTAGATTGTCTCTTTTTAATCAGGTATAGTTTACAGCTCTTTTCCACACTACTTTAATGGATCTATCTTGATGGTTCCAAACTCAAAACATTAGAGTTGTAGCTGGTATCAAAATAATTCCTGAGTGATCATGTGTCCAATGAGTTTAATAGCATATATTCTCCTGATAGTCCCAGATTTTAGTCTAATCCAGACTTGTCCTTGAAATCCAGCCTTATCTCCTCAACTACTCCCTTGACATTTCCACTGGCATATTTTATTAGGTAACACAAACTTCATACTGTATAAGCGAAACCCAAATTGATGATTTCCCACTTAGATGCCACCCTCTCTGAAGGTTCGTGATTTGACAATTAAAAGTTCCACTTGCCCAGTTTTCTAGGTTATATTCTTATTTATCTCACATTGTTTATCTTATACCCTAAACCTAAAATCTGTGCAAAGTATTCTTCTCAATGTAACACACATCCCAAATCCACATTGCCACTAATATCTCCAACATTCTAGCATATTCCACTATATGCATTTGGATTTCTCATAGTGTCTTTCTAAATAATTCTCTTATTTTCACCCTTGAACCTCTAAAAGTTCCATACAGCAGCTAAGACATCTCCTCTTACCTCTTAGATCCACATTCTTCTTCAGCTCTGCCATACCAAGCCACAGCTGCCCAACCCACCCTCACTCACCGTGCTTCTTCTTTACTGAACAGCTAAGTTTCTTAATATTCAGGCAATTTGATTGAAATTTATACCATAGTCATTTTTGAAAGCCATGTCACAGCTTTCTATTTTACATTTTATTGATGTATATCATATGAATAATGAGATTTTTAATCAAAACCTGGGGGTAGTTCCTTAAGAGAAGTGTTCTTGTATCAAGAAGTCTTTCTGTCCCTCCCCCCACTCCTCTCCTCGCCTTTCCTTTCCTTTTTCTTTTTTCTTTTCTGGTGTGGGTTCAGTCCCAAGATCTAACACATGCTAGGTAATCTCTCTACCACATAGCTACACTTCCAGCTCCACAATCAGTGTTTCATGTAATTGTTCTAATTTATTTTTCATTTGTGCCCATTCACAATTTCATAGGGTGTACAAATAAGAGGAATATAATGAACTCATTGGATTAATGAGTAATGGACAGTCTATGGGTATTCAAATACATTACTCTCTTTGTTCACAAACCAAGACCCTGCCCGACTGAGCAATGTCAGAATATTTGACTATAGAAAAAATAATGAATTGGGACTATTTAGAATCTTATTGCTCCAAATGTCTCATTCTTTTTTTTTTCAATTATTTAAAATAAAAGTGCTAATGTCAGTCTTCATCTCTAGATAATTTCTGTGATACCTCCCCATTACTTTTCCAAATGCCCATGAAATCAAAGAGCTGGCTTCAAAGTCCAAGCAAATCCAGGTTGCATGACAACTAGTGGTCTTGAAAAGCTTGGCACTCCTTCAAACTTTCTCACTCTTCTGCCAGTAACAGTACTGTGGCACCCTGCTGTTGTTGTCAGTATGTTTTAGACACTTCCTGCATAGGTACTGTAGAGACCAATGCAGCTTCACTATATTTCTGCGTTTCATTTCCCACTGTGTGTTATAATTGGGCACAATGTTTTTGCAATAGAATTCATTGAGAGGCATTAATCTGCGGTTCTCATTTCTCTGTGGGAAGCCAAATGATGTCAAACCTATAGTTTTTATTCTCTATTCCTTCCAGTGTTTGGAAAAAAAAATCTCGGAGAGGCTCTTACTCTCCTTCTCTCTGCTCCGCCATCTTCCCGGAAGTCCTTATTCTCTATTCCTAATGTAAACAAGACAAAAATAAAAGCACAGTAAATTAGCCTTTCTTGAAAGTCATCTGAGTTTTGATTTTGTATCAACAAATTATAAAGACATATTAATTTATAACTGACTTACTTATTAGTAGTTATCAATAAGTCATGTGATAGCTCCAGGACTTAACTTAAAAAAAATACATTAGTTTGTATCCTATTGGTTTGCCTGGCAAAATTTCCAATGGAAACTTTTCAGTTCTAATAAACCTCCTCTTATTTTGGCAAATTTACAAATTCAGCAAGGGCAGGAAGCTCCACATGAGGCAGTGCCTTCTTTTCTGGAACTGCAAGATTTGGCACATAGCAAGAGCACCTCCCTATTTCTGGAAGATGAAGGAGTGAGGCCTGACTCTTCCATCTAAAACAAACCATGCTTTACTCACTTTTTAAATGAAAATATCAGACTTCTGTTATGTAGAGGATGACCAGGAGATATGCAGATGCACAGAGAGAACCATAACTGAGAAGTGGAGTGAATACACTTATTCTGATAATATTTAAGTCTCTGGCTCAGTGTGACCATTCTTAGTTTCATAAACCATCATAGTTTTCTGGAAGTATATTTCTCATTTACTAAAGGCAGTATAAATTTTTCTCAAATCCAGTAAAACAATTCCTAATACAAATATTGTAGTACTGTCAATATACATGATGTGATATTAAATATTGAAAGATTATAGTATTTACAGTCGTCATGAGAATCACGTTATCTTCTTCATAATTACTACATATTAAATTGTGATTCATGAAAATATACTCTTCTGAAATATACAAATTTCATTTTAGATTATATTTTTGGCTATTGAATACAATTTTGAAAAATAATAATGGTAACTTTGTCAGCTCCAAAAGAAAGGAAAATCTAATGTGACCTTCGGAACTCCCATTATAGTTTAAAGAAATGTTTATTTTTCATCCATATATGTGTACAGCTAACTTTGCATAAATAAAATTGTATTTCAACCTTTCTATTATGTTTTGAGTCTCTTCATCTTTTAAAAACACATTTAGACTTTAAAATTTTTGATTTTTGTATATTTTTACTCCTATTTATTGCTTCTCAGAGATGCCATATTGATTAAGAAGAGGAAGAGGAGGGACCTAGTAACAACTAACATATAGTAACCACTTCTGTTCAATATGTGTAAGTTAGGTAGCATTCTTGTTCACATATTTTAATTTAATTCTCACAAAAGTCCCTAACCTCAGCACTATATTTAATCTTCCTTTTGTAGGTGAAGAAACTTTGCTTAGCAACTTAGGCAAAGGACAGTGAAGCTAGGATTTAAACAAGCACTTTGACTCTAGAATACACACTTTTAAATGCTGACTTTATTAAATTCCTGAGAATAAGATGCAAAGGTTTCCAGAGTTAGAAAGCCTTGGCTTAATTGTTTAAACCAAGTCAATTCCTTCATTGTAAAATGAACTATATAATGATGTGTTTTATTTTCAGAACATGAGAAAAACCAAATGAAATA
>PVJO010021264.1:0-30398 GCA_004026905.1 Hystrix cristata | reverse complement strand
TTGGGGGGACATCTAAATATAAACCATAACAACTCCCAATCTCCTACTTTACTTCTTGCCCTGTGCTCTGTATTCCCTCATTCTCTCTCTCTCTCTCTCTCTCCCCTCCCCCATTTTATACAGTGGAACCCTTGCCAGACACTGGTACAATGCTATTTGTACTATCCAGTCACCAGAATCATGAGTCAAATAAATGTCTTTGTCTTATACATTATCTTGTGTTAGGTGTTCTGCTATAGCAATATAAAACACAACAAGACAATAACAAAAGATTAAATGGAAATGAATTCAGACTTGAACAAATTAAAGTGCATCTGCATCTTTACAGATGTATGGAGATTAAGAATTTATTCCCATAGACTCTTTCATAAAGACACCATAAATAATGTTAATTATCAGGATGTATGATGAACAGTAAGGAGTTAAATGACAGAATTTAATTTTATCAGAAACTGATAAAGCAAAGAAAAAACGTTAACTTTTAGTAGTATAACACCATTATACTAACAAGTTTTATTTAGTAAGTGTATATAGCCTCTCGTAGCCTACAAAGAATATATTTGTTTTTTTAAACATATTTGAAGATTAATATAGTAAGCTTCTAAAAATTCAGTATATTATAGATCACATTCTCTTAATTTCAAGAAAATTGAAATAGAATTAAAACACAGGACATCCAGTGACATTTTAATGTCAATAAATATTTTAATATATGCATATTCAATGTTATATTACAGAATTATCCATTTATTATGTAAAAATCAAATTTCACTGAACAGCCTATATTTTTATTTTCTAAATTTGACAATTTTAAAAACATGAACCATCAATAAAATTACAGAAAATCAAAAGTGAGCCAAACAAGATACGTTTATAAACTAAGAAATACATTTAATCCAAAAAGAAATTCACAGACTTAAAATCAAAGGGTCGGAAACAATGTTATATACAATGAGAATCTGAAAATGGGAAGAAGTAGCTATTCTATTTTCAGGCAAAGTGGACTTCAAGCCAAAACTGGTCAGAAAAGACAAAGAAGATCACCACATATTGATAACAGGAATAATTCACCAGGAAGAAATAACAATTGCACATTTATATGCACAGAACACAGGCATAGACTGTGTAAGATCAGGTAAACAATAAGAAAATCACAGTGGGAAACATCAGTACCCCACTGTCACAAATAGGCAGATTTGCTAGACAAGAAAAAATCAACAGAAAATATCAGAGTTGAACCAACCCTTTAAACAAATGGACTTGAAAGACATCTACAGAGTGTTCCACCCAACAACAGAATATACATTCTTCTCTCCAGCACATAGGAATTTCTCCAAAATAATCCACATGCTAGCCCATAAAGCATGCTTCAGTAAATGCAAAAGAACTGAAATTTTCCCGTGGATATTATCAGATCATAGTGCATAGTGCACAGTGCAATGAAATTAGAAATCGATGACAAAAAACCAACACAGGATCACCCAAAGATCACTCTGACACCAAAGAAGTCGGCAAATGAAATTAAACTAAACATAAATCTCTTGAAATATCAAAGACTCACAAATGAAATCAAGGAAGAAATGAGAGCCATCTTAGGATCAAATGATAATGCCGATGTATTATGGCAGAACTTATAGGACCCAATGACAGCAGCCCCAAGAGGGCATTTTACGGCTGTGGATGCCCACATCAGAAAAACAGAGTAAGCTCAAATAAACAAGTTAATGATGCAACTGATAATCCTACAAAAACAAGAGCAGTCTAAATTCGAAGATAACACAAGGAAGGACATTACAAAAATTAGAGCAGAAATTGATGAAATTGAGATTAAAAAAATACATAAAACAATGAATCAAAGAACTGTTTCTTTGAAAGAATTTTAAAAAAAGACAAACCCTCAGCCAACCTTACCAAAACAGGAAAGAAAAGACCCAAATTATTGCAATTAGAAATGAAAAACACAAAGTCATAATGGACATGACCAAACCCCAGAAGATTTTTAGTAACTAGAAAACCTGTATTGCAATGATTTGTAGAAACCAGTTAAAAAGGGACAGATTCCTAGATTCAATAAAACTTACTAAAATGAACCAAGAAGATACATAAAACCTAAATGATTCAATAATAGGCAATGAATTTAAGCCAATTTAAAAAAAAAAAACCAACTTAGAAAACCTCAGCATCCTACACATTTACCAGGGAATTCTACAAGACCTTCAGGAGAGACCCAATGCCAATACTCCTCAAAACCTCTAATAAAATTAAAAGGGAAGGAGTAGCCACAAGGTCATTCCCGGAAGCTACCATGACCCTGATATGAAAATCAGATAGAGACATAAGTGAGAGACACAGAAAGAGAGAGAGAGAGAGACAGAGAGAGAGAGAGAGAACAAGAACTACAGATAATTCCCATAATAAACATAGACACAAAAATCCTCAAATCATCACAAAGATCATACATTAGGACCAAGTAAGCTTCACCCCAGAGTTGCAAACAAAATCTAATCTTTAACTCTTTCTCATGCTTAGTTCATTTCTTTTACTGGGCAGAGGTAGGTGACCATCTAAAAGCCCAGGTTTGTGGCCATCTCCTCTTTAATTTTTATTGGTACATGTTTGCATTCCTTGTATAGAGTTGGTACCTGTACATAACACATTTTAACTCCTTTTGTCATCTCCTTTTCCTCACTTCCCTTCCCCTCCCTCCATCTCTTGATTCCCTTGCCAATTGAGAAAGACCTTTCTCCCTACTTCCTATTTACCTATCTTTTATTTTACTCTTTATGTATACTTTGGGTTTCTCATATAAGAGAAACCACAACATACTTACGCAGTGTGTCTTATTTATTTCACTTAACATTGTAGTCTGAGGTGCATCAGTTTTCCTAAAATGACTCCAGATTATCTTTCTTTATGGCAGTGTAGTGCTCCGTTGTATGTAAATGCCACACTGTCTTTATCCATTTATCTGTTGATGACATTTGGCTGTTTCCAAGATTTAGCTCTTATGAATTGTGCTGCTGTAAACATGGGTGTGCATGCAACCTGTAATATGATTTCTTTCATTCTTTTGGGAAGATACCTAGAAGGGAAACACCTGGGTCAAATGGGAATTTCTAGTCTTAGTTTTTGGAGGAAACTCCAAACTGATCTCCACAGTGGTTGTACTAGTTAACATTCCCCCCAACAACATAAAGCAGCAGTTCCCAAACTCTGACACCAGGATCACCTGAAGATTTATCTAAAGACAGCTGGCTATACTCACCATTGAAGTTATTGATTCACCAGATCTGGCATGGCACTGATACTTTGTATTTCTAAACAAGTTCCCAGGTAATGCCAATGTTACTTGCTCAGGATCCACATTTTAAGAACCACTGTCACATGGCAATTAAATGGAAAAAACTATAGATGCTCTTTTACTTACAACGTGGTTAGGTCCCAATTAACTCAATATAAGTTAAAAATATCATGTCAAATATGCATTTTACACATCCAAATCAGACCTTTGCAACACAGTACAAGGTAGAGCATTGGTTGTTTCCCCTCGTGATGGTGTGACAGGTTGGAAGAAGCAGTTCGCTGTGGCTGCCCAGCATGAAGAAGCGTTACGGTACTGTACATCGCTAGCCTCAGGAATAGCTCAGTTCAAAATCTCAAATACAGTTTCTATGGAAGGCATGTAATATGCTTTTCATTGTAAAGTCAGAAAATCATAAGCCAAATCATCATGACTATCAGTACATCCTTACGCAGCACTACGAATTAATTAAACAAGATGAAGAATGATGCATATGGTCTAATATCAATTATAAAGATTAAAAACAAATAATAGTACAGTATATTGCTAAAGGCAGAAGTATGCAAATATGAAGCAGTCAAGATAACATATGCTAACTTCATAGCAGTGTTTATCTCAAAGAGAGGGTGGTTTCCATTAGGGATAAGTTGAAAAATATCTAAAGCAGATATTACTGGGGTTAACATTCGCTAGTACTGAGAACAAGAGTTTGTTAGAATGCTTCTCTGATTTTTTCCACATCTGAATTGTATTATTAAAATAATTAAAAGACACACATTTTTCAAAAGGGATTTAAAGAAGCTGATACAAAACAAAAATTAAGATCTGACATAATAGCAACAGATTATCATTTTTTGCCAAATAACTACAAATTATCTGGAATCTTAAGTCTTTTGAAGGTAAGATCAATAAAACAGCCCTAATTGGCAATTTCGTAATTATTGAAATATTTATAGCCATATTTAAATAATTTAAATTATAATATTGCCATTAAAAGATAGTATTTATACTAACCAATTATGGTTTCTGAAGCAATGTCATGGAAGTAGAGGAGGAAGGCAGCAAGTATCATAGATAGAATGTCCATTTCAGATTATATTATTAACACAAGGACAAGCTTAAAGAATATTGAAATATGGAGTTTTTTTGTGGAATTAAGTTATTTATCTTAAAAGCCAATTGATGGAGCCAAAACCCTGGAGAAAATTCAAACAACTTCACTGACCTATACAATCAAGTATCATAATACAACTTTTGGGTCATTGCCGGACCTAATATGGTCACTTCTTTTGGTGGTCCCAAAAGCTTATAACACCTAGTGATTTCATAACTACTTAGGTACATGTAAGTAAACTCTGAAATACTCACGCAATAACAAAATCACCTAAGAATGCATTCCTCAGAACACATCCCCATGTGACTCTATTTGAAAATCACTTAATTTGTTCAGTTATCCTTGGAAGACTTGCATGTAGAGTCCAGGAGTGTCAATGGTAAATGGAATCATTTTGTTTTTAAAGCTTTATATTCTCACCTTAATGTTATGGATTGTAAGAGGGAATGTGATCAAACCTCCAAAGAGATAGGTGAAGCTGCAAAATTTATTTACAATATTAAAGCCACTAATATTTCTTTGGAAGAGGTTAGTCACAAAAGCTTGTGACTATGTAGTCTGCATCTTAGGAGACTAATTTACATCCATCCAATAAAGGCAGCAACTCATTGGTATGACACCGAAATGCATGTCTATGATTCATAGTCCTTTTACAATACGAATAAGAATTTATTAATTTTATTAAGTATCATTGTTATGTATTGCACAGTGTCAATCTAACTTGAGAAACAATTTAGTAAACTGTTATAAGGTGAGCAAACCAATCGTTCATCCATTTGTTTAGTGAGTCTCTTAATAAAGTGTTTACTGGCATCCTGGAGACTTGGTCAGTTAAAGATTCTCCGGTGTTAAGGACCTATTTTACCCATGGAAAAGGAAAAAATTCTCATTATCTAATCTCATTATCAATTAAAATTGTCATTTTAATTAAAAGATATTAAGTGCAAATTCCTCAGAAGAAATAATTTTCATTTTGAAATGATCTTTAGCAAGTCATGATTTCTTACTTAGCTGTAGGTGAAGCCAAGTCCAGCTACTTTTAACAGAAATCACTGCTAACTTCATTAATGACTATTTACCTTCATATTATATTCTAAATCAATGGCACTAATTTGTTTTGTTTTGAATAGCTATGATGCTGCTGGCAATATTTATCAACTGAATTTTTCAGCATTGCTCTGTATTAATCATGGCCCTCCCCTTTTTCCAATCCAAAAAAATCTAGCAAAATGTTTCTTGTTTTTGCATTTCATAGCAACATTCTAACCCAGCAGAAAGCAAGGCAGCCACCACGGTGCATTTAATTCAATCTGGGGATGGAGGTGGGACGGGAGTTTGGATCAAAAGTAAAAATGGGCAATGTTTCAACTGATTGTACGTTTAACAACTACACTAATTAAAACCAGACTATTTCTATGAATTCATTTCCTCACCGTAAGTGACAGAGATACTATCAGAAAGAAACTGGTGTAAATCCCATGCAAATGATTTTTATTGAACATGTACTGCTCACATTTTAGGGACTGCATTCTACCTAAATAATGCAGGAGCATGTGATGCCTGCCAAATCTCACACAATGTAAAAACCCCAGTTAGTGTTTTATCTTTAAAGAGAGAGCTCCGCATCCTTTGGCAGCTGATGCGTTCAGATAGAAAACATGCCAGGAGTGTGGACCCGCGCATTAGCACACGCACCGCCCCCCGCCACAGAGCTGCGCCTCCTCATATGCCATAACATTGGCAAGCAGAGCCCAGAGCTCTTTAAGCACAAGGAGCAGCTCATAAATAATGGTTGAGTCACACAAGGGATAATTAAATGAGACAACTAAATGCCAGTGGACTCCCCAGCAGAAAATACTCCTCAGTGAGGATCATGCCTGTCGCTGCTTTTTTTCACTTTTTTTCCTCAGTTTTAGTTCTGACTAGCAGTTCATTACTGCAAATACTTTTCAAATGGGAGTGTCTTAAAAAATTGTCAAACTTTGGGAAACATTTTGAGGCATTTTTATATCTAGCCGCATTGCTTCAATGTATGTAAACATATAGACACATTCTTATTTTTAAATATTCTGGATTTAACCTCTCCATTCTAACGACATATACCTATCTGACAAGCTAAGCACAGATAACACTCTCAAAAAGCAAAGAGAGAAAATTCCAAAACGTGCACAATCTCACCAAGTTGAGTGCCCTACAATGTGAGAGGAATTCATTCATTCTTTTCATTTAGAATAAATATGCATCAATGTTATAACTGCCTCCTCATTCTTAAAAAATGAGATTCACAATGAATTTCAATGTTTTTCCACCAACCTCCTCCGAATCCTTTTTCAGAAATGCTTAATGTTTCTGGCTTGACAGCTTTTGCTCAAGGTTGACAAGCTATTTTTAGTATCCCAAGTATTTTAAAAGCTTGAAAAAAACTCTAGCTCTGGTTTAGTTGTTTATGAAATACATTTAGCAGACAATTACACTTCATTTAATATGCATTCATTGCTGTCTAAGAAAAAAGTGCCTTCAGCTTTTTTGGCGAAAGAAGAGAAATAATGTAATTTTCTTACACTGTGGCCACTCAGAACAGGCACATTCACTTTGTCACTGGGATTTGGGCACCTGTGAAAGGAAAGATCTAGATAAAGAGGCAAACCTAGTCCAGCTGTACTTCCAGATCAAGATAGAGAACCCGGGGTCTCCATCCTGACCCACTTTAATTTAATAGCAACAAGATAGTCCTGCATGGAAGTGCAAAACTGCACCTCGATTTCAGGCGGGCTTCTGGAGAGTTATATGAAAATATACATCGTCACTTTCGCCAGTCGTTAAATACTCACTTCGCACCTGTAACGCGCCAGGCCGTGTGACCAGGTCTGCAGCCAAAACTGCAAGGAGAATAAAATCAGTCACTATCTTCCTGGGTATTACTATCCAGCAAGAAAACTGCACATAAAGAAAGGATTCAGAGAATAACAAAATCCTTGACCCAGCACAATATCATGTATACAGTATTCCAACATGAGATGCAGAACATGAACCTAACTGAGGTGAGACATCAGAAAAACAGACCAAGATGCAACATGTGAGTGTGAATTCCCCAGAACAAATATATTTATTATTTACCACCAATATATACTACTAAATGGGGGGAGAGCAAAGTGGGAAATGAAATAAGGCAGACATACAAGCTAAAATATCACATGGTTTCTCTCATATAAGAAAAGCAATACATAGAGCAAAATAAAAGAGATAAATAGGAGTAGAGAGAAGTCCAAATACTTCCCCAAAGTACACATTCCATTTTTTTAAAAAAATTCCAAATTACATATTCCATGGTTTTAAAATATATACACTAATTTGTTTGTTTTGTTCCAATAGTTTGTTTTGGTTTGTTGAAAAGAAACTTTGTGTTAGTATCTATTTGTTTCTTTTTTGTAAGAATTTTTTGGTCTATATCTCGTGATGAGTAACTACTTTGAAGATAATGATACACAGTGTAATGACTATTGTTCTTATTTAGTTATGAACATTTGTTTTATTTTTTCATAAAATAAAAAGAAATAGGGAATTTATTTTTGAAAATATCCGTTTCTTGGGAGAAAAGTTATGGAAATTTTCTGAATATAAAGAGACTAAAAAGATAACTAAATGAGCTTAGATTATATTCTGATTTTTCTTAAACACTAAAAGTCATGAGCAGGTGAATTAAAAAAAAAACATGTAGGTGATGTTTAGGTTAACTGATGCATCAGTGTTAAGTTTACTGAAGCTGTTGATGCTACTGTGGTTAGAGAAGAGAATATTCTTACTCTTAGAAAAGATATTCAAAGTATTTTGGAAGAAAAACTTAAAATGAAAGTAATTTGCTCTCAACGGGTTCAGAAATGGCATTACATATGTTTGTGTTCTCTGTGTGTGAGAAAGAGAAAGAGGATGCTAGTGATAGAATTAGTGGGAAAAAATTTCAACTATAGGTGAAACTGGATGAAGGATGTCCCGTTTACCATTCCCAAAATTTCTTTGTACATTTCAAAGTATAAATTTATAATGAGGAAGGTTTTTTTTTTTAAAGAAACATGCTTACATGGGAGGACAGGCTGGGGTATAACACAGTGTCTAGGAGGACTTGCCTCAAAGTAACATGTAGGAAGATGCCTGAAATGTAAAGAGATCGGGTGAAATGAGTTGCGGTATGAGGAAAGCCACCTCAGCATGAACTTTGATGAAGGCCTGTAAGTAGTTGAGAAGTAAAGTAAATGCCACACAACTACAAACAGAAGAGATGGGGGAAATGAGCTAGAGGAGTGAGGTCCTACATGTCAAGGCAGGAGATCTGATAAGTCTGAGAAGGCATGATAAACCATATAACATGATGCAAGGTAAAAGAAAGACATACAACAAGTATTTTTAGCATGATAAAAAATAGAAGAGATGAGGATCTTCAAAGGATAAATGTCTTAGGGTTCTAATGTCTTATACAGTAAATCAGTTAGTAGCTATGGGCATCACAATCCCTGACTTGAAATTATACTGTAAATGTACTGTGATAAAAACTGCATGGTACTGGCAAAAAACAGACCCGAGAACTAACTGAACAGGTTAGAAGATGCAGAAACAACTCCAAACACACTCAAAAGCCTCATCTTTGACAAAGGAGCCAAACACCCTCACTGGAAGAAAGACAGCCTCTTTAATAAATGGTGCTGGAAAAACTGGCTTTCCATATGCAGAAGACTAAAACTAGGGGTTGGGGATTTAGCTTAGTGGTAGAGTGCTTGCCTAGCAGGTGCAAGGCCCTGAGTTGGATCCCCAGTACCAAAAAAAAAAAAAAAAAAAAAAGACTAAAATTAGATCCATGTCTCTCGCCATGTACTAAACTAAAATCAAAGTGGATTACAGATCTAAACATTAAAACAAGAGCACTAAATTTGCTGGATGATAGAATAGGAAGAACTCTTAAAGACATAGGTGTAGGCACAGACTTTATGAACAAAACTCAGACTGCACGGGAAACACTACAAAGACTCAATGACAGGATCACATCCTATTAAAAAGCTTTTGCACAGCAAAAGAAATCACCAACAGAGTGGGGAGAGAACCCACAGAGTGGGAAAAAAATTTGCTGGCTGTTGCTCAGACAAAGGTCTAACATCTAGAATATATAAAGAACAACTACAACAACAACAAAAAGCAGACCTCCTAAATTTAGAGATCCAATCCAAAAATGGGCATCTGAAATGAATAGACACTTCTCAAATGAAGAAGTACAAATGGCAAATAAATATATGAAAAAATGTTCAACATCACTGGCCATTCGAGAGATGCAAATTCAAACAACACTAAGATTCCATCTCACTACAGAAAGAACAGCTATTATCAAGAAATCAACCAATAACAAATGCTGATGGGACTGTGGGGAAAAAGGAACCCTCCTCCAATGTTGATGGGAGTTTAGGCTGGTCCAACCATTGTGGAAATCAGTGTGGAGATTCCTCAAAATACTACAACTAGAGGTTGCATTTGACTTAGACATTCCTCTTCTTGATATCTTCCTAGAAGTATTAAAAACATCATACTACAGCAATATATGCACAACCATGTTTATAGCAACACAGTTCGTAATAGCTAAATCTTGGAAACAACCCAAATGCCCAGCAACTGATGAATGGATAAAGAAGATGTGGGGTTTTTTTTATATAATAGAGTACTACTCTGCCATAAAAAAGGATAAACCTGGAACATTTATAGGTAAATTGATGCACCTTGAGAACATACTCTTAAGTGAAATAACCAGACACGCATGAGTAAATATCACACTGTTTCTCTGGGATGGGAAACCATATGTGTAAATAAAGATAAAAATGTATAATCAAATGGGAAGGAGAACTAGGGAGGGGTGAAAGGGAAAGGAAGGAAGGGAAAAGGGAAAAAAAGAAAAAGAGAAAAATGGATAAATGTAAGTAAAACTGTTGTAAATAAGAAGAGGAAGAAGATTTAAAAGGAGAGGTGAGGAACGGGGGAAAAAACCAAGATAAATCATGTACAACAGGTACAAATTAACTATGATGAATATGATTGTTATGTTTATCTAAAATGTATCAATAAATCTTCTTTCTTTAAAAAAAGAAAGAAATATAAATAAAATTAAATAAACAAAGTAAAGCAAACTTGAACCTGAGATCCCAAATGGTGAAGACCCACCCATGCTCCCCTCTGCAGCAGAGTCAATGGTTACCTTTCTAGAGTCAATGGCTTGCAAGAGAGCAGATCTGATACAGGACAAGTCCAAGTTACAACATTCACACACACAAGCCAAATGCAGGAAGAGTGAAGAAAGTCTACCTATGTGCTGGAGACCTGAAAGATCCAATCAAGGCCTGGAAGCCCACAGCCCTGTCCCATGTATGTCTGTGTCTGCAGTAGAAGGCTGAAGCAATCTATGCTGGAACCAGGATATACTGCTAGAAGCGGAGATGAAGACCAGAGCTCTCCTGAAGCAACAGCACCCATCCTCGAGGACAGCAAGGGCCCGAGTTCCTTCTGCCATGAGAACACCTGAATTGCCTTCCAGAGAACTAGCCTCAGCAGAGCTTCTCCTAGGAAACAGCTGGCCTCTATCTTCTGCTCCCGTTCTCCTTTATGTTGTGTCACCAACAATCCTCAGGTGGATCCTCTATGCCCAGAACCACACCCACTCAGTGCAGCTGGGTGTTCTTGCTCAAATTGGCCACAATGATAAATCCACCACACTCTCCTCTCGGGAGATTCCAAGAACTCAATTTCATTCCCCCCTCATCCATCAGTGAAGACTAAAGTAAGAGAAGCCCTAGTGTCAAAGATGGTTGGAATGATCATCCAAGGACAGTGTTTTAGTTACTTTTCTCTCGTTGGGACAGAATACCCGACACCCAAAGTTAGGGGAAGAAAGGTTTATTAGCTCACAGTCTGCAGAGGTTTCAGTCTATAGTCCGCTGGGTCCGAGGCGGCAGGGCTGGCGTGGCGGACTCGCAGCTGGCCGCAAAGTAAAGTGAGGAAAATGCAAGGAATGTATGCAAATCAGCAATGCAAACAAGCAGCTAGTTAAGCTTCTTCCTGTATCTATCTAGGCTACCTGCCCTCGGGGCAGCCCACACTCTAGATCCAGCTATCTCTTACCACATGAGGCTTTGGGGGGACATCTAGACACAAACCATAACAGACAGGATGCAAAGAAAGACTGATGGGAGCTGATAGGTGACAGAGGACAGAAAGGAGTTACAGGATGGATGCTCCCAGAGAGCCTGCACAGGACATCCTCGGAGGTCAGAGGTATATGGCTTAAGGTCTCAGGCCCAAAGATTTACTTTATGGAAAATTCAAAGAAGATACCGGATCTTGCTCTTAAATTTCTGTGACTGAATTTGACTCTATCACTCAAGTTTCAAGTGAAGGGCTAATGAAACTGTGCCGTGTCCCTGCGTGTTGTACCATCTAGAGGCGAGACCTCTTCTTGTCTCATGGTAACACATGTAGTTTGGGATTACAAATATGTTATAAGATATCTTGATCCTGGTGAGGGAAATATATAATGGTGCAGAACAGGGGGATGAAAGGGGAAGAAGGGCAACTGCAAAACAAGTTAGAAGGCTGTTGAATTATCTACATGACAACTGTTATCATGGTTCTCCGGAGGAACCAAACTGACAGACTATATAGATCTTATAAATTTTCAACTTTTCATCTTGGGATTTAAAACCCTGCAACAAATTTACCTAGGTACAATATATCATAGGTAATCTGGATCCCAAACACATTCTACCGCAAGAACTTTACCCCCACTAGTGGCAAAATTGAATAACCTAAATTAGCCAAGGTATCATGCCATCACCTATATAGCTTCTAAGTACCTACTTAACACATAGGTTGCTCTCCCTTGAAGGTACGCGAGGGCCTTCAAGATGAAAGAGTTGACTTGAAAATTCTAGGAATTGAGACAATTCTGAAATCTTTTTGATTTGCTTTGTGTTTTAGATGAAACTCACTAAATGCAAAATCCATGCTGGCTTGCTGGTCTCTTTCTGTGTTTTTGTAGTAGAAGTAATAGAGTGTTCTATTTATCTATGGAAAAACCAATACTCTATAAATGGTAGAGAATGGCTTTGGCTCATCAAAGAAACTATACCTCTACTTGAAGTCAATATTACTGCATAAGCCATAAATTAATGGAACTTCTCTATGTCCTCAGAAATTGAATCTAAGAATCTTACCAGACTTATATAATTTTTCTCATAAAATTATAAAATATAAACAGAACCAGAAATATTAATATATGTCTCCCTAGGACTCATATACTTAGTGTTAATCAACATTGGAGGCTGAAATAAATACCCAAGTTATTCAGGAATTGTTCTGTGTTTAATTTTCCCTGTTGCAAACCCCTAAAGCACCATCACAGGTGCATTAAATAAGAAAAATGCAGGTCAATATCTTTATCTATAGGTCAAGGATTTTTTTTCTAAGAAACTTCAAATGGACTGCAAATTGTTCCATTCATCTTCACGACTTGCCTTTGAGACAGAATAAGTATGATAAGTTCAACTGAAAGGACAGAAGTCACAATGTGAAAGTGAAATTTGAAACAGGACAGCAGAGCAGTCAGTCATTGTCTGAAGGACCGTCACATTCTCCCGTGCGATTTCTATTCATTGAACTCTGATCAGGCTCACATGCAGTACCACTTTTACAATCAGCACCTCGGCCTTGTCTCACCCCCACCCGCCGTGTGAAGACTCAGACTTCACTCCCTGCGCCGCTCCCAGGAACAGCCTCCTCCTTGCACTTGGAACCCGCGAGCTCCTGCCTCCGTCTCCTCCTGAAACTTGGCGGATCCGAACAGTCTACCTCTGGCTCCGTGTAACCCAGAGAACTCGACGCTCTGAGCACTGGCCAAGCGTGACAGGGCTATACCATGTGCATCTGCGTGAAGCTGTGTTTTGAGTGGAAGAAAATCCTATTTAAATGGCTCTAAACTGTTAAAGGAACTTAGAGGTTCGTGTAACTCAACATCTTGGAGGAAGGCTATGCTGTTTTGTGAAGAGTAGATCACAGCTGCTCCTCACACCTCTCTGCTCTGAGCTCTGTGGTTCTGCCTTCACCCTTAGACTGCACAGCTGCCCTCCCAGCTCAGAAAGCTGCTGTCAAGTTCTGGTCTCACACTGAAGGTTGTGTTAGTTTTCTGTAGCATGGTGCACAAACCAGGTGACTTGAACAACAGATTTTTATTTGTTACAGATCTGGAAGCTGGGAAGTCCAAGGTCAAGGTATTAGGGGCGCTGGTTTCATTCTACGGCCTCTTTCCTTGACTTGCATGGTGTCTCCTCCCTCTGTTTCTATGTACCAATACCTAGTTCACAAGGGCACCAGTTGTATTGGACTGCACCCCACCCTTAATAACCTCATTTAACCTTCATTATTTCTTTTAAGACCCTGCCTCCAAATACAGTCAAAAGCTGGGGTATTGAGGGTTAAAATTTCAACATTTTGTGAGGACACAGCCAATCCACAACAATGGCACCTAACGAGTGGTCGAGTGGTCGAGTGAGCAATTAAAACACACAGTGTGACATTCCTGGGACAGAGTTTCTAGTACTTGTCGTGAAAGAGAGAACTTCGCTTTTACAAACTCTTAACAAACCTGTTGTCACTGGTAACATCAGAGATCCGGGGTCATGTGCTCATTCCTGAATCATTCGTTACTGCTAGAGAGGTGAGCAACATTAGATTATTATCTTGACCCATCCTTCGAAGTGAATGAAAACTCCAAATCACACACAGGACAATAAGAGAATAATAGTTTCCCGAAAGAAATTTGGGATCATGTTAGAAAAAGTGGTAAGGATACCAGTCAGTTCCAAGCAAAGCGTTGTGTACTACATTAACTCAACATAAAATGTGACAAAATTCCTTGGCCAACAGATGTAGAGAATGCGATGTGTTGCGGCCATCATAATTAATGACGTAGTTAAGAAAACCAGAGAGCCTAGAAATCCTGGAGAACGAAATACTCACTGTGCCAAGGTACCATTTTAGAGACTATGTACTAATTATAGTGGAACCACCTTCACCAAACTAGTCAAATTTAGCAGTCTGCAAGACATGGAAACCACAAACTCAATTCTACAATATTTCTGCCCAAAAATGTTTCAATTGGATTAACCATAAAGAATTCAAAATGAGGGACATTGTTCAGTCCAGCTAACCAGAATTTCTCAAAAGTGACAATATTATAAAAGACACATAAAGTTTGGTAAACTGCACTATACTGAAGAGACTCAAGAAACATAACTAATTAAATATAATGCATGTTTTTGTTTGGATCTTGACTCAAGTAAAACAACAAAAGAGGTTCTAAAAATACATTTGGGACAATTGGGTATATTTGCCTATTAGCTTCATACAAGATAATGGAATTGAAAAAGGTACTGCATAATAATTTATTTTGTCTGTGGAAGAAGATATCTTTGCTATTAGACAATGCAGGCTGAAAAATATTTTAGCATGTATTTTTGAATGCTAACAATCTCATGTGTCCTAGCACTGGCCTACTCTTAGGAAGTGAGATAGATTCCATTCCATGAAAAATAATAAATGCATTGAAGTTTATTTTCTTGAAATTTCCAGTTTTTTATGGTGTCAAATAACTATTGAGATCTCTTTGGTTCTTTGAATTTTGCTTCTTCTCTAAAATAACTGTAAATTGTGTGAAGGATCTGTCACCATTAAAAAATGCACAGCTTTTACAATATAGATAAATGAAAACTGGAAGACCTATTTCTAACCTCCTATAACAAAACTCAGAATTTCTTCATGTGAAATGTAACTAAGACAGGGAACTAAATTAGAACATACCATGAAAACACATCTAAGATATTTTTTAAATGTTAAATATCCAGCTCACTTTTATTTTGTATATTTTTTCTTACCTCTTTAATTTTTTTTGTCTTTTACCAAGAACATGTATTGGCACATTGTATACATAACGATCACATTCATCATGATTATTTTGCACCTGTACATGATATATCTTGGTTCCCCTCCTTCCCCACCCCTCCCTTCTCTTCTCCCACCCTTCTCTATTTGTAGCAGGTTTATTTACATTTTTTCATTTTTTCCCTTTCTCCTTTCTTTTCACCTTCCTTCTTTTCCCCCTTCTCCCTATCTAGTTCTCCTCTCTTTTGAATACTATCTTTTTTTGCATAATATCTATTATACCTCTTTGTCCTTACTTATACATATGGTTTCTCATATCAGAGAAACAATTCAATGTGTACTGATGAGTGTCTGATTTATTTCACTTAAGAGTATATCCTGAAGGTTCATCCATTTTCCTACAAATGTCTCTAGTTTATCCTTTTTAATGGCAGAGTAGTACTCCATTGTGTAGAAAAGCCACATCTTCTTTAGCCATTCATTAGTTGTTGGTCAATTACGTTGTTTCCAAGACTTAGCTATTACAAATTGTGTTGCTATAAACATGGCTGTGATATGATGATTTTAATTCTTATGAGAATATACTAAGCAGAGGACTAGCTAGGTCAAATGGAGCCTCTACTTATAGTTTTCTGAGCAATCTCCACACTGATTTCCACAGTGATTGGACCAGTCTACATTCCCACCAACAGTGCAGGAGGGTTCCTTTTCCCCTGCAGCCCTGCTAGCATTTGTTATCAGTTGATTTCTTGATAATAGCTGTTCTTCCTGGAGTAAAATGGTATCTTAGTGTTGTTTGAATTTGCATCTCTCGAATGACCAATGATGTTGAACACTTTTTCATATATTTATTTCCTATTTTTATTTTTTCATCTGAGAAATGTTTATTCATTTCAGATGCCCATATTTGGATAGGGTCTTTAAATTTGGGGAGCTTGATTTTTTTGAATTCTTTATACATTCTTGATGGTAGAGCTTTCTCTGAGGGACCGTTGGCAAAAATTTTATCCCATTCTGTGGGTTTTCTCCCCACTCTATTGGTGATTTCTTTTGCTGTGCAAAAGCCTTTTAATAGGATGTGGTCCCAAGCCCTGATTCTTTGTCTTGTTTTCTGTGCAGCCTGGTTTCTGTTCATAAATTTTTTTCCTACTCCTATGCCTTCAGGAGTTCTTCCTGTTCTATTCTCCAGTAGATTTAGTGTTTCTGTTTTAATATTTATATCTTTGATCCACTTAGATTTTATTTTAGCTTAGTACATGGTGAGAGACATGTATCTAGTTTTAGTTTTTGGCATGTGGCAAGCCAATTTATCCAACACCATTATTTAAAGAGGCTATCTTTTATCCAGTGAGGGTGTTTGGCTCCTTTGTCAAAGATGAAGTATTTGTATGTGTTTAGAGCTGTTTTTGCATCTTCTAGCCTGTTCCATTGGTCCTCAGGTCTGTCTTTGTGTCAATACCATGCTGTTTTTATCACAGTAGCTTTGTAGTATAACTTCACATCGGAGATTGTGATGCCCCTGCTTTGCCCCTGTTGCCCAGGATAGTTTTTGCTATTCTTGGTCTCTTTTGGTTCCAGAAGAATTTCATGATTGCTTTCTCTAATTCTGTGAAGTATGTAATTGGTCTTTTGATTGGAATTGCATTAAATCTGTATAAGTAATTTAGGAAGTATGGCCATATTTACTATATTGGTTCTTCCTACCCAAGAACATGGGATATCTTTCCATTGTCTCTTTCAATTTCCTTTTTTAGAGTACTGTAATTTTCAATGAAAAGATCTAACTTGCTTTGTTAGATAGATCCCTAAGTATTTCTTTTTATCCAGCTATGCAACTAAATTTAGTTATTAAATCTAGAAGTTTATAAACTACAGTCATTTGTATGAAAATGGATATTCCTTGAGAACATACTATTAAGTGAAATAAATCAGACACTTATCAGTACACATTGAATTGTTTCTCTGATATGAGAAACCATAAGTGTAAATAAGGACAAAGGGGTAGAATAGATATTATGTTTAAAAAAAAAAGAGAGAGAGAGATAGTATTCAAAAGAGAGGAGAACTAGATAGGGAAAGGGGGGATAAAGAAGAAGGTTAAAAGAAAAGTAAGATGAAAGGGGAAAAAATGGTAAAGTGTAACTACACTTGTTGCAAATAGGGAGGGGTGGGTGAATGGAAGGGAGGGGAGAGGAAGGGGAGAAGAGGGGGGAAAACCAAGATGTATCATGTACAGGTACAAAATAACCATGTTGATTATGATCATTATGTATACAATGTACCATTACATGTTCTTGGTAAAAATAAAAAATTTTAAAAAAATAAATAAATAAATCTAGAAGTTTTTTGGTGGAATTTTTGGGGTCTTCTATGTAGAGTATCATGTCATCCTCAAATAATCATAGTTTAACTTTTTCCTTTTCTATCTTTATTCCATTTATTTCTTTCTCTTGCCTGATTGCTCTGCCTAATGTTTCTAGAACTATTTTGAATAATAGTGGTGATAGCCACTTGTCTTCTTCCAGATTTTAGTGTGAAAGCTTCCAGTTTCTGATCATTTGGTGTGATGTTGGCCTTTGGTTTACCATAAATACCTTTTTATCAGATTTAGATATTAACGATCTATTCCTCATTTCTGTAGATTTTTTATTGTGAATGGGTGTTGGATTTTGTCAAATGCTTTTTCTGCATCTATTAAGATGATCATGTGATTTTTGTCTTTGATTCTGTTGATGTGGTGTATTACATGTGTTGATTTACAAATGTCTATTTATCCCTGCATCCCTGGGATGAATCCTACTTGGTCATAGTGTAAAATCTTCTTGATAATTCATTGCGTTCTGTTTGCCAGTATCTTATTGAGAATTTTTGCATCTGTGTTCATTAGGGAAACTGGCCTGTAGTTCTCTTTCTGAGTGGAATCCTTTTCTGGTTTTAGTATCAGGGTAATGCGTGCTTCCAGGAATGATTTTGGAAGTACTGTTTCCTTTTCAATTTCATTAAAGAGTTTGCACAATAGCGGTATTAGATCACCTCTGAATTTCTTGTAGAATTCAGCTATAAAACTGTCAGGTCCTGAGCTTTTCTTTGTTGGTAGGTTTTTTAATTACCTCTTCAATTTCAATGGCTGATATCTAGTATTTTTATCTCTTCTTGATTCAGTTTTGGTAATTTGTATGTTTCTAAGAATCTGTCCTTTTCTTCTGTGTTTTCCATTGGTATAGGTTCTTGAAGTAGGTGCTGATGATCCTTTGGATTTCCAGAGGGTTGGTTGTGACTTCACCCCTTTCATTTTTAATGCATGGATTTGGGTCTTTTCTTTCATTTTTTTGATAAGATGGGCTAAGGGTCTGTCTATTTTATTTAATCTTTCAAAGAACCAACTCTTTGATTCATTGATTCTTTGTATAGTTTTCTTAGTCTCAATTGCATTAATTTCAGCTCTGATATTAATAATTTCCCTTCTCATGTGAGCTTTGGGTTTGATTTGTTCTTCTTCTAGATGTTCGAGGTCCAACATTAAGTTGTTTATTTGAGCTCATTCTGTCTTCTTGACATGGGAGTTCAATGCAATGATTTTCCCTCATAGCACTGCTTTCATTGTATCCCATAAGTTCCAGAATGTTATATTGGCATTATTAAGTAACTGTATAAATTGCTTAATTTCTTCTTTAATTTCTTCTGTGACCTGACTGTTCAGAAGGATGTTACTTAGTTTCCATGTGTTTAAGTGTTTTGTTTTTTTTTTTTGGTTTCCGTTACCATTGAATTCTAGTTTTATTTCACTATGGCCTGATAGTATGCATGGGATAATTTCAATTCCCTTACATTTACTTAAACATGCTTTATGAGCTAGTGTGTGGTCTATTTTGGAGAACATCCCATGTGCAGCAGAGAAGAATGTGTATTCTGCTGTTGTGGGCTGGAACACTCTGTAGACATCTGCTAAGTCCATTCGTTCACAGATTTGATTCAGTTCTGATATTTCTTAGTTAATTTTTTGTCTAGTTGATCTTTCTATATGTGACAGTGGGGTATTGAAGTCCCCTGTTATAATTGTGCTAGTGTTTATTTGATCTTTCATGTTCCTTAATATTTGTTTTATGTAGTTAGATGCACCAATATTTGGTGCATAAATATTAATGATTGTTATTTCTTCCTCTTGGAGTTTTCCCTTGAGAAGTATGTAGTGAACTTCTTTGTCCCTCTTGATCTGTTTTGGTTTAAAGTTCACTTTGAAAAAAAAAAAAAAAACCTCCAAGGGGCTGGGGATTTAGCTCAGTGATTAGAGTGCTTGCCTTGAAAGCACAAGGGCCTGACTTCGATCCCCGGCACCACAAAAATAAATAAATAAATAAATAAATAAATAAATAAATAAATAAATAAATAAATAAAGTTCACTTTGTCTGAGATTAGGATAGCTACCCCTGCTTTTTTCTGGTTTCCTGTTGCATGAAATACTGTTTTCCATCCTTTGATTTTCAGTCTATGAATTTCCTTTTGAGTTAGATGTGTTTTTTCTATGCAACATATTGATGTATCTTGTTTCTTGATCCATTCTGCTAGTCTGTTTCTTTTTGGGGGTTTTTGTCTTTGTTTCTGTTTTGTTTTGTTTTACCAAGAGCATATATTGGTACATTGTATACATAATGGTCACGTTCATCATGGTTATTTTGTACCCGTACATGATGTATCTTGGTTTTTCCCCCCTCTTCCCCACCCCTCCCTTCTGCTCCCCCTTCCCTATTTATAGCAGTTTTATTTATATTTTCCCATTTTTTCCCTTTCCTCTTTCTTTCCTTATTCTCTTCTTTCTTTTCCCTCTTCTTCCTTTCTAGTTCTCCTCTCTTTTGAATATAACCTTCCTTTTATATAATATCTATTACACCTCTTTGTCCTCATTTACACTTATGGTTACTCATATCAGAGAAACAATTTGATGTGTACTCATGAGTGTCTGGTTTATGTCACTTAAGAATATGTTCTCAAGGTACATCCATTTACCTACAAAGGTCTCTAGCTTATCCTTTTTTATGACAGAGTAGTACTCCATTGTGTAGAAAAACCACATCTTCTTTAGCCACTCATTAGTTGTTGGCCATTTAGGTTGTTTCCAAGACTTAGCTATTACAAATTGTGCTACTATGAACATGGTTGTGCATATATCTCTGTGATATGATGATTTTAATTCTTCTGGGA
Source organism: Hystrix cristata (assembly GCA_004026905.1). Lineage (NCBI taxonomy): Eukaryota > Metazoa > Chordata > Mammalia > Rodentia > Hystricidae > Hystrix > Hystrix cristata. Next base: position 9,822 of record PVJO010021264.1, on the reverse strand, counting down.
AGACGCCCAGTAGAGGAATAGCTGGATCAAATGGAATCTCTAGTTGTAGTTTTTTGAAGAATCTCCATACTGATTTCCACAGTGGCTGGATCAATCTATATTCCCACCAACAGTGGAGGAGGGTTCCTTTTTCTCCACAGCCCCACCAGCATTTGTTATTGGTTGATCTTTTCATACTCGCTGTTCTTTCTGGAGTGATATGGAATCTTACCATTGTTTTGATTTGCATCTCTCAAATGTTCTACTCTGTTTCTTTTGATTGGTAAGTTGAGACCAGTTACACTGATGGTTATAGCTGTTATATATTGACTTATTATTGTCATAGATCTTTTCTGTTGTTGGTTCTGTTTTTTACCTCAGTTTAACTGCTTGTCTTGTCTGGTGCATTCTTTTTATTAGTGTCCTTGTAACTACAGTTTCCTTTTTCCTTTTCTAGGATATCTTTCAAAACATTTTGTAGAGGTGATTTGGAGGTCATAAATTTCTTCAGTTGTTCTTTGTCATGGAAGTATTTTATTTCATTGTTGAATTTGAAAGCTAGTTCGGCTGGGTACATCAATCTGGGTTGGAGATTGTTTTCTTTTAAGGCTTGAAATATTTTGCTCCAGGATCTCCTTGATTTAAGGGTTTGTGTTGAGAAATCTGCTGTTATTCTGATGGGTTTACATTTATAGGTGATTTGTTTTTTCCCCCTACAATTTTCAGTACTCTATTCTTTTTATTTTTTTGCATTCTATGCTTTTGTTGAATTTCTGGAATCTTAATTATTATATGTCTTGGTGTAGATTTACTTTGGTCGTGGGTAATTGGGGTTCTATATGCCTTACTTATCTGTATGTCAAGTTCTATTCTCATGCTTGGGAAGTTTTCTGTTATTACTTCTGTAAATAATCTTTGTATATCCTTTGCACTGTCTCCTTCTTTTTCATTCACTCCAATCAATCTTATGTTGTTCTTCTTTGCATCACCTTGCAGTTATTGTATTGATTTTTCATAGTCTCTGCCTATTTTTAAGAAGTTTTCCTTTTCATGGTCATGACCTGTAGTCCTCTCAATACAGAGTGGCTTCCCATGCTCACTTCTGTTCTCACATGTGCCATGTGGGTCGTCTATTTCACAAACGGTGCCTACTTTCTTGCAAGTAATTGCAAGGATGCATCTGTTATAATACTGTATTCATATGATAGCCCCATGACAGCTAAGTCTTAGATAGTTCAGAATATTTCCAAAAGTTTCCATACTTTCACAGCAATGTTTCTAATTTTTACTCATTATTTCTTTCATGAATTTATATTTGTATGTCTTCTTGAGTTCGATCCCCGGCACCAAAAAAAAAAAAAAAAAAAAAAAAAAAAAAAAAAAAAAAAAAAAAAAAAAAAAAAAAAAAAAAAAAAAAAAAAAAAAAAAAAAAAAAAAAAAACAAAGCAATCATCCTTTTTTTCCTTCATCCTTATTTTTTAAAGTCATATATACATATATATATAAAGTCATATATATATGTGTGTGTATATATTATATATATATTTCTCAACTCACTCAATTTTGGGGTGCCAGCACTGTTTCAGTTATTTATAAAATATTGGAACCATGTAAAACTTTGTAGTTTTAAACAAAAACAAAAACAACCTTTTATTATCTCCCACAATTCTGCAATATAAACTGAGCTAAGCTAGTCAGCTCTGTTTCATGTGGTAGCAGCTGAGGATGCACTCATGCTCAACCAGACTGGAAAACCCAGGATGATATGCCCACGGCCAGCAGGCAGTGCTATGTGGCAATGGAAATGTGAGCCCTGGCTCTCCCTTGAAGGGCTGCCATCCTCCTCCACTTGGCCTCTCCAGTAACATGGTGATGGACTCCAAAAAATTTCCTAAGTCCAGCCTGGAAAGTTACATAACATCATGATTTTTCATCTTTTCTTCTTGAAAGCACAATGAAAGAATCATAAAACACTTTAATTGCATTTAGCTCCAGAAGAAAAACTGAAAATCAGTGACCTAAGCACTCATCTCGTGAAGTTTTTGAAAATTCAGTAAATTATACCCAAAGTAAGTAGAAATAAAAAATAAGGGCTAGACAGGAAAAAAAAGGAAAAAATGTAAAATATAGTTATCAACAAAATAAAAGCTGACTCATTGAAAAGAGTATGAAACTTTAAAATTTCTAAGTGGACTTATCAAAAACAAACAAAGGTAACAGAAATAACCAAGATTCAAAATTAAAAAGGGGGCAAAGCTACAGCTTCTAAGGATGATAATATTGTAATAGGTCTATGTGAATATATTTGGAAATTTATATGGTAAGGACATAGTCCTAGAAAAACAAACTAAAGTTGACCCAAAAATAGAAAATATGAACAATAGTCCTATGTCTATTTAAATTCCTGAATCTATCTTTATAAATATCTCCTATCTCACACAAATAGACAAAACCTTAAGGTCTGCATGGCTCTATGACTAAATATTAAACATATCAAATCTATAATAAAAATATTACCAATGAATAAAAGTACTTCTAGAGAATTTTAAGAATCAAGAATAGTTTCCATCTTATTTCACCAGATCAAAACAAGTATGAAATAAGACCTGACAAAGACCCTATAGTAAAGAAAAGTTGTAGGGTAATCTCATTCATGAATATGGATTCAAAAATACTAAATAAAGGGGCTGGGGATTTAGCTCAGTGATTAGAGTGCTTGCCTTGCAAGCACAAGGGCCTGAGTTCGATCCCTGGCACCACAAAAAAAAAAAAAAAAAAAACTAAATAAAGCATTAATATACTATGCTAGCATATATATCTAATATGATTCAATGTGTTAATACTGAATATGGATGTGTGATGATTCAAAAACACAAATTCTAATTTATTTCAGAAATACAAGAATGCAAGATGGCTTAACATTAGAAAATTAAGTAGTGTACTGCACTATATTAAGAGAATAAAAGAAAAAAAAATCCATATTATCACATTGGCACAATAAACACAAAATTGGGTATTTTATAAATTTTAACATCATTTCATGTTTAAAAACCCTTTAAAATGGGAAAGAAAGGAAACTCGTTTAATCTGAGAAAGAGCACTTTTCTAAAGCACACACCCAAAAGTACAGAAAACACTGATGGAAAAATATTGAGTTTCTTCTCTGAACCTGGATATAACTCAAAGATGCCCACTACCATGTCTTTTATCCAGGTTCATATTTATGTTTCTAGCCAGGGAAATAGTCTCTATATATAAACAATGAAGAGAATGGGACTGTGGATTTGCAATATTTGCAAATGATATGATAGTTTACAGGAATCTACAGAAAAACTACTAGAGCTAATGCCTAGGTTTGGCAAGGTTCCAGTTTGTAAAAACCAATATCAAATATCAATTTTATTTATACATAAAATGGGCAAAATTTTTGAAAATGAAATATTAGGACTGTATCATTTCCAATAAGATCAAAATATTGGAAATAAATCTAACAAATTTACAAATACATCTGACAAAATCATAAGACATTATCAAGAAAAGCTAAAGGACGGAAGTAGAGAAATATATTATATGCATGTTCGCAAACCAGTACTGTACTGTTAGTACTGATCAAATTGACCAATAAATTCGAGCCAATCATAATCAAAATCCCAGCAGGGTTGCTCAGGGAAGCAGTAAAAATGGACAAATAAGTTCTAAAATTTGTTTGTTAAAGCAAAAAGCCAACAATAAGTAAGCCGAAGTTGAAAAAAATGAAGTATGTCTTGCTGTAGGAGATATTAGCTTACTTTTAAAGCTACAATAATTAAGACAGTGTGGACTACATGCAAGAGCAGTTAAGTCATTAACTGAAAAGGGTCCAGAAACAGATACACATACATGAACACTTGGTCACGATGAATGTGACACGAGAGAGCTATGGAGAAGGGCAATCTTCTCCTTAAATGGGGTTAGTGAGTGAGCTAAACATACGGGACAAAGAGAAATCTGACCCTTACTTTACACACACACACAAAAACTAATCCGAGGTTCATAATGGTACAAAATATAAAAAGTAAACAATAAAGCATCTAAAATTAACATATTAAAATAGCTGCATGATCTCAAGATAAGCAAAGGTTCTTTTTAAATGATACACTAATCAATGTAGCTAATGAAAAACATGATAGATTTTTACCAAATTAAGATGAAATTTTGGTTATCAAAAGTCACAAAATAACATGCAGGTAATCTATGGGAGAAAATACTTGCAGCACATAAGAGCAAGAAAATGTCCACAATGTGTAAAAAAAACTACAAATCCTTCAGTAATACATGCAAAAGACTCGAAGAAGCACTTCATAAAAGAAGATGCGAACTTGGCCTGTAAACATTTCTAAGGGTGTCTGCCTTTACTAGTTCTTAAGAAAATGCAAATTAAAGCCACCAAAAAGAGATAAAACACACCTACCAGAGAGCAAACAATAACAATGCCAGCTGTTGTTAAAAAGAAGCATTCTGGGCTATCATAAAGAGCTGATAGTTAAACTGATACAATCACTTGAAAACTCATTCACCAATATATGCTGAGGTTAGGTGTAACATACCTGACGCATCTCATAGCAATCCTGCTTTCGAAACATATGCATGCTGAAGCAAAATGTGCAGGAACCCATTAAGCAGAGTCTCCCTCCGTACTCTGAGTTACTACATGAAAACCACGACCTAATTAGTATGTAAATGAACTGGAACATAACTTAATAGTTTATTTTTTGTAGCAAATACCTGAAGTTCAGCCACTCGCATAGAGGTAAGCACCTTCCAATCGCAGGCAGGCAACCAATCAGACCACACATACCAAGATAAGGAAAGCACTTCATCACTGAGAGCCCAAGAAGGCTGACGCCTTGCTACGGCCAAGCAGAGGATTTTGCATGTCAAGCCCGCAGGCTTGCTGCTCGTACAGAGAGGTTCTGTGAGACTCCTGATTCTGACTTTGCCCAATTCTTAAATCATTCATTCTTCCATCAAATAAACTTTGGTAAATTTACTTCGTCTGAAGTTTTTTACACCCATATGAATGCATACATGTGTCCGCTAACAGACATAGGCAAGAATTTTGTAGCTGTATAAAATTTGTAAGAGCCCCACATGGGAAATAACCCTAATGTCCATCAGCAGCAGAGCTGTCAAATAAATTGTGGGAGAGTCACTTAATGGATTACTATGTAGCAAAGGAATTGAGCGAATGAAATAACACCACAACATGACAAATGTTGAGATCAACGGTTAAGCAACAGACTTGTTGTGAAGATTAAATGATATTATTCTTATGGTACACATATTACTTAGACTCATCAAAGTTCCTCATCAACCACACTCCCCTGTACAAGTGGACTTTGGTTATATTTCTTTTACTTCTTTAGTGTGAGGCTCCTCTATGATCCTGCCTTGCGCCACTACTTTCTGTCTAGACGTCCTTCTGAATTTCTAGCCCTGAGCAAACATGGTCTCAAGAAATAAACAGACCCACCAAGTATACAATCAGACAGCTCTGAGTTAGGTTCTGATAAGGATCTTCAGTCTCAGGTATTTCTTGGGACCTCCTTGGCAGCAGCAGGGTGAGCACGCCACTGGACGGTCCATGGGTATAAGGTGTTGGGCATGATGAATAGAGATGTAGCCGACACAAAAACACAGTCCAGAACCTTGAGTGTCATGCTTGCCACACCTGACTTGCTCTCCCAACCTGAGTCTTGGGGAGGGAGTCACAGACAAGTCCTCTACAGAAGGTCTCTACAGCACATCGGCAGCTTCTACAAGTGTGATTCAGACTGTGGGTGACAACTGTAAACATTCTTTAATCCACATCTGGAGAAGTAGCATTTGTGAATAGTTAATCTCAAATTACTAATCATTTTTTAAAGTTAATTAAAATACTAAGAGTTCAGTAGTTAATACTTTATACATTGGAGTCAGAGTTATACTTTTTCAGTTGTTAGCTATGATGTGGATAGGTTAATTAATCTTTCTAGGGTCAAGTTTTATCATGTCTAAAATTAGTATCATAATATCTACCAAACAGGATTATTGTAAAAACTAAAAGATAATGTATGCAAAGTACATATTAAATTATTGTAAAAATAATTACTATTAAATAGTTGCAGATATACAAAAGACAAGCACACACACACACACACACACACACACACACACACAAGCACATGTACACTCAAGTAGTTCAAAGTCTTGGGAGAGGAGTTAGCACTAAGTCCTATAAGAAATATAAATAGAGATTTAAACTTGTTATCTAATCAAATCTAGAAACTGGTCATACTGAAGAAAATGGACGTTTTGTGGTTCAGATAAGCTATATGAGAGATAACAGTAAATGCTGTTTAATATCAGAATGCTTTTCGAATGTGTCGTACCAACCCACAATACCATCAACAGCATCTGAGTACATAAGATTTACAAAAACCATGCTTATGTAAAGTGTTACTGTTTCTGCTGCTGTTGGTGGTAGTGGGGCTAATTTTAAGACTTCTAGGAGATGTTAGTTTTCAGAACTTTGGGAGATAATTTTTTATGATTTTAAGGAGATATTTAACAAGCACCATGGAGCTGTTTCACTGGGGAAATCCGTTCTCTTCTCTGGCGTAGTTTGATGAGGCCCATCAAACAAAGAGTGTGACAGAGAATAAGAAAGAGTCATTCTCTAAAATGATACATACTTAATCCAGAAGCCCACGCAGCTCTGAAGCTCTTTCACAAAGCATTTGCAATTATCGGCAGAATGCGCTTCCCAAGAGCATTTTGAAAACTCAGAATTGGGGGTTATTTTCACACTCCCCAGTGTTTTCAGGCTTTCACTGGTTTTTAAATTAATGGAAAAAGTGTGACAAAACAAACAGAATTTTTCCTTACAAGAACCTCTTTGAATACCCATTGTGCTTTTCGACAGTAAACACCAGGTAGAAAATTCAGGGCTTTTTAATGTCAGCACATGCTCTTCTTATTTACTCTTAAAGTAATTCATTAAGTTTCTTTATTTGCCATAATGAAATACATTTAATCATCTCAATAGCAGAATAATCACTATAAGTGACAATTATAAGACAAGAATGATTATTCCTTAAGAGAGGACAAGGCGGACTTTAAATAGCTTGTGGTAGACTATTTTCAGATTTAACAATGTCTGCTATCATTGCTGGCCACAACACTTGTGATTATGGTTTTGATATTATATATATGATATCACATATGTATATTCACACACGCACATTATGAAAGTATTTGTCCTTCCATTATGTGGAAGAGTTGTAACAAGGACCCCCTATATAGCTATGTCGCTAATAATTTCCAAGAATCTTGAGAAACCCACTACAGCCTTAAGTCATTCTCTCCTTTGTAGTTTAAAAATAGAAGAGAAAGAAGAGCTAGTACAAGAAGTATATCATCATGTTCTCTAAATTTTGTGTCAAACAGCTCAGTACAATTGTCATCTGAGTAATATGTGGTCCTTTCGGTCATTCCTGGAATAAGTCTACTTATAATACAGTTATTTTTTATTCTGTGGTGATTTACCTACATACTATTTTAGAAAATGTAGCACCAAGGATGTTTGATTTCTAAGGTAATAGATCTACTATATTTTATGTCGTTGAGGATGCTATTTGCTACTTCAACTATAATCTTCCCCATAAAGCTATCTTAGAAACATGTCTTTCAAATTTGTTAGGAATAATTGAGCTTCTAAAGAGTAACTTCACTATTTTCATCTCATGAATGTTGGTTTTACTGTAAATAAATAGTTATGTTTCTCTCTTTGCTTGGTTTACCACCATTTGTGGCCCTCCTTTGACAAATTTTATTAGTCTACACTGCCCGTTTGCTGTGAACCAAGCTTGTTTGGATTCACTTTATTTTTCCTTTATTTACTATGTACCATTTTTTAAATTTTTATTGTAGAAGTTTGAAGCTCACTTAAATACATTTGCAATGCATGGTAGGCATAAATAGAAAAGAATCACTGAATACATTATAGGTATATTCCACTGTGTATTCATGTCATTGGTCATTTGCTTTTGCCCAAAGATGAATCAAATATGTGCTTTTCCCTAGTTTGAAAGAGACACAAAATCTATACCTTAATAAGTATAATAAAAAGCCATAGATAAAAGCAGAGACCAAATTCTATGAAAATTGCATAGTGAAATATTAATTGTCTTGGTAGAAAGAAAAGGATAAAGAACGTGTAGTGAAGGATCGATACTGTGCTGACTTGCTGAAAGACTATGGATAAATCACTCACTTTTTTTGAGCCTCAAGCTCCTCATTTATCAGATGGAAATAGTAGTATCTTATTACATAATTAAATGAGCTATTGTACGTAGTGAAGAACCGAGTATAAACTACATGCTTAATATATTTTAGCTGATGAATTTTGGTTAATAACAAAAGAGACTACATTAGAGCTAGACTTTTACATGTAAGTATAATTTGGATATTTTGATATGAGAAGAAAAAGTATTCAGAGCTATTTAAAAAAAAAAGAAAAAAGGCACAGGAGCAGAAAATTGTTACCCATGCATGAGAAAGGTTGTATGAAAGAGAATGGCTATGTTTATGTCTGTCCAAGAAAATCATTTGGAGAAAGTTTGCAATGGTAGGTCTTGATGAAAAGTCTTGAATGGTAAAAAATGCATTTTCAGTTTATTCAGAGGCAATAAGAAACATTTTGAGGTTTTGAACATATTGTAATCAAATCACTAGTGCACAAATGAGTCAAAGTAGATGTAAACAAAAACAGTGACCAGTGAGATGACTGGTGTTGTGGTCCAAGTAAGAAGCAGAGATACCTGAGCTTAGGTATTTGCAAAAGGAATAGAAAGGAAAGAACAACTGCAGATATTCACTGGCCAGGGATACTTCGGGGTCTGGCAACCTCTGGAGTTCAGCTTTTAAAGAACATGGCAGAAGTCAAAGTCTGTAGTTTTGAGTCTTTTTGGTAATCAGTATTCAATGTCATCAAAAGACTAAAAGTTAAGGCAAAAGACCACTGATGAAGGGGAGTTGGTTAGACTTGGGTGGTTGGCATGTGAGATGCTGGCAGGAGTCAATGCAACTGGAAATAGAAGCACTTGGGAGAGGGACAAAGAAGGTAAGGAAATGGGTGGGAGTCATCTCCATTGTTAAGCTACCAACCCGGAAGAGATTTATCAGAGAAAATAATAAGAGAGAAGACCAAAGAGATAAGGATACTCCTTTGAAGAGTAACATATTTATGGCTGAAGGGCAGAAGAAAACCAAAAGAGAGTCATTGGTGAAGCACAAGGAAAGCCAAGAGAATTTGATTCCAAAATAAAGAAGTTGCACTCAGATGAGGTGTTCCTTTTTATCTGGTTTTATTTTAGCTGGAACTTGATGAAATTGAGGTAAACATCTCACCCAGAGTAATGTTATTGGAAATTTTTGTGAATATATGAATGATGCTCCAAGGTAGTCTAAGCATGGGAAGTATTACAGAAAGCTCCGCAAGGCGTTCCACGTTCAGTAGTCATAAACATTATTCCAATGATTAATTAAAATTTTTCAAAACAAGCTACATTACTTCAGAGTATATGTAGTGTAACTTTTTTTTAAAATGCAGTACTCCTAGACGATAAAATACCATTTTTCTTCCACTAATTTATTTTATATATCATTTAGGACACAATAAGTACATTTTACTTGCCATCTGACCAGTTTTGCTTCTATTTGTACATACTGGCTTCAGATTTTCTTCACTTCTGAAGATATGTTATCATTACTTTACTTAGGTAAATCATACTTTCTTTGTATTTCTCCTTAGTATAGTTTTCC
>PVJO010021263.1:0-30404 GCA_004026905.1 Hystrix cristata | reverse complement strand
GCTATCTTTCTTCCAGCGAGGGTGTTTGGCTCCTTTGTCAAAGATGAGATATTTGAGTGTGTTTGGAGTTATTTCTGCATCTTCTAGCCTGTTCCATTGGTCCTCGGGTCTGTCTTCGTGCCAGTACCATGCTGTTTTTATCACAGAAGCTTTATAATATAATTTCAAGTCGGGGACTGTGATGCCCCCTGCCTTATTCTAAATTCTTTGTCAGATGAAATTTGCAAATATTTTTTTCCATTCTGTAGGTTATCGCTTCTCTTTATTCATTGTTTCCTTTGATGTACAGAAATGTTTTAGCCTGTGGTAAAAATTATTTCGTTATATTGATGATAATATGTACTTTTTGTAATTTTTTTTATTGGTTCATAAGCTTTTTTAGGTTAAAAATATAATTTAAGGAAAAGTCAGATTTGAGATACTGTTTAAATTTTGTTATTGGTGAATTTTGATGGCCTCTCAAAAACATTTATCGTGAGAAAATATCATTAATGCTAAAATTAGTCATATATCTGTGTTTCTCAGTATAGCAAATAAAAAGAGGTATAAGACAAATATCTTCATACTCTGGAGTATAAACTTTAGTTGGGGGCATAAAAGATTAAAAATCATAATGCAAGGAGCATGCGCTTTGTTACTCTGACGGGCTGGAGGTGCTTCTGCCGGCTTGCAAGTACCAATTGCTAAATTTTCCAGTTTTGTGAGCTGGTTGTTAATCACAGCATTATTAAAAATTAAATTATATAAACTTAAATAAGTTACACCAATAACAAAGGTAATATGCAATCAAAAGTCATCACTTCTTAGTTATTTTACTGTGTTTTAATATCGTTTCCCGTCTCGAGGTTATTTATGTCTGACACATCTGAACAGCAGAAGCACCTAGTACGTAAGACTGTGCTTGCTGCACATCTATCCAGCTGTACCCAGTGCCATGCTGGTCCCTTGAAATGCACCACACACGGGGATTTGCAGAAACTGGCAAGCCCCACCGGCCTACACCCTTCCCAGCCAGTCGCTGGACATTCATACTGCGCATAAATACCAAGTAGGAAGAACAGACTCCGGACACTGTCCCTGTCAGAGAGGCAGGGCGCATCAGCTTTGCTATAAAATGAGCTTGTTTCTATGTGGGTCAGGACCACCTCCGGGGATGTTCAGAATCAGGACAAATGCCCGTATGTCCCGGAACATCTTTATACCGGTGAAATCAGGTTAACACAAATATCAAATGCCTCTTCAAAAGTGAAATACAGTAAATGAAGAAGCAGTGCCAAGCCTGAAGGGCAGGTGTGCATGTGCATGCGTGTGTGTGTGCGTGTACATGCGTGTGTGAGGGATGTGCGGATGCAGGGCAGTTAGCCCACTCTGGCTGAGGGGACGTGAGATGACTGGAAAACCTTCCAGCAGAGTTAAAGGCCTTTCTGTGCTTCTCGTTCAGCCCTAAAGCACCTGGGACAAGGTGTTCCCTTTGGTCTTGCTATAGCTGTGACAGAATCTAAAGAATTAAAAAAAAAAAAAAGGCAGACTACTAGAGAGGATTGTTTAGATTTCCTGGGAGAGAAGGAGAAATGGCATTTGAACTTATCCTCTGTAACCCTGATGTTTTCTAGCCCAAATCATTGTGGACCTCTAAAAGACTCCTGGGGGGAAAATATTAAACATACCTAGAAGTAAAGTATATGCCACCAATGGCATAAAAATTCAAAATATTCTGTTGCAAGAAAAAACAGTTAAAAAGATAAGTTTCGTGTTAAGTATATGATAGCACAATTAAAAGTAGATGTATTAAAAAAAGTATCAAGCTGAGATGTAGATATATTTGCATTCTCAAAATTAATAAGTAAAACCCTTTTGGAGAGAACAGGGGCAGTTACTGTGGTTTAAGAAAGGGAAGATTTTCTTGATGTAAAGAAAAATAAACTTCAGAAGCAGGTGTAGTGACACACGCCTGTAATCCCAGCACTCAGGAGGCTGAGGCGGAAGGATTGCTGTGAGTTCAAGGCCAGCCTCGTGTACATAGCTAGACTCTGTCTCAAAACAATAACAACAAAAGAAACTTCAAAATTATATACAAATAAACCTAGAGCAATCAGAGTAGAAACAAGGTGGAAATGGCAAAAAAAAAAAAAAAATCGAGTTTGGGGAGAAGGAGGTAAAGAAGAAAGGACTGAGCCCTGACTAGTGGTCACTATGTGGGTCAGGTGCACAGTCAGTACTGGGGTCCGTGGTGGAGCCCGAGAAACAGGAGCCTCCAGGACGGGATGTGACTGTCGCAGGGCTCAGCTGGCGGCAGGAGAGGAGGGTCTGCCAGGTGTAGCAGATGCACATCTGGAGCACATAGATGCCATGACTCGCCGGTGCCCGAAGCCCTTTCGTGGCAGTTACTCAAGGTGTCAGTCCCCCACTGCTGCCCTGGGGCGGTCACGGCAGTATTGGGATTGCTGGCCTGTGGGAACTGGAACACAGACGTACATACGGAGATGTAGTGTTGTTCAATTAGATACATACTCGTGTCATGTAAATGTCACATAAAAACGAGAAGTTCTGATGAAAAAGCCCGGCGATGTGGTTTACTTGGGGATTTCTCCTTATCATTAAGTGACGGCGTCTTATGATCGGCAGGGCCTTGGATCGGCGATACATGCGTTAGTTTGCCATTTACGTATATAAATTAACTGCTTGTTAATTTGTGTCCTATTTACACACAGCTTTGGGCATTCGCATCTAATGTTTCTGTTGACTCAGAAATGTGTAGTTAGACCAAAGCGATCGCCCAAAGGTCAGAGCTGATCAGCCGACTATTTTGGCTGGGTACGGATAGATACTGAAGGTTATAATTACATGAAGATAGGCGAGTTTCTGGATTTTTTTTCTTAGTATCAAAGAGCTGAGCCCCCTCTCCTGCGCCGTCTGTGCAGGAGCGAACTGATCATGGCCCTGCCATGTGGGCAGCTAGGAGAGGCCACCCTCGCTTGCTGGCTCCTGAGCAGAGTGATCGGCAAGCACAGTGGGGTAGTGACTCCTGCACCCCGAATCGAGAGCTCCCGGGGAGATCACTGGTCTGGAGGATTGCATGAGTACAGAGCATGGGTAGAGTGGGTGCAGGCAAGGTGGCGATGACACTGGTGCTGTGTAGTTATAGGGATAGGGTCAGTCGGTGCACACTGTACCCCTGACACGCGCATGCAGGTCAGTGAAAGAGAATCTCTTATTAAATGGAGTAAGCAGGCTAATGAGGGCATAGGAAGCTGCCAGGTAGTAGTACAAAAATTCTTGACAACTCTCATCCAAAATGATGGCTTCTTTTCCAGGTGCACGGCCGTAGGGCATAATCCGTTTCACAGCTGGTGGCCTGTTTTATGTTTCAGATGGGATTGGATACAAGGAGGTGGGAAACCTGTTCTCTGATGGCACAGCACAGAGAGAGGTGGAAACAAGGGGATCCAGTTCATTTATTTCCCTTTCATTAGGCCCCTGAAAAAATACAGACTAAAGATTTAATTGCACTCTTCGCTTCTGTCTCTAAAAAAGTTGACTTAGTAACTGAATTAACTTGTTACTACTCTTTGCTCTTAAGGGTGATATAATTTTCACTAGTGCTTCCTAGTCACGCAGTTTTCATTGTTCTGAATATCCCATTGAGCACGTGTTCCATTTTCACTTTCACAAAGTACATTGTGGAAAAATGGGGACCAGCGTCTTTGAGAGACCCGAGCTGAACTGAAGCTGTGACTTGCCCGGAGCCATCACCCTCTGTGACGAGTGGGTGCTGCTGTGATTTTTATCCTCGTTGTCGAGTGGTGCTATTGGCGAAGACCATATGCTCTGTCACTCGCCAGATTGGCAGGCACTGCACAACGGAGGGGTAATCACCTCAAGCCAGTGATAGTTTTTATTGGGTGGCAGCAGTGGCACAAGTAATGGTGGTCATTAAACTCATGCTGCAGAGGGCCTTGGGCCTGCAGACCGTGCGTCAAGGACATGTCACTCCCAAAGGCCTTCTGGAAGGATTTTCCCATCATCCCTTTCTCCTTCCAAGAAGGGATCGCATTTGAGGCTGCAAGGCCCGCCGAGGGCAGCGGGAGGTGCGGTGGCTGTGCTGAGTACTGTGGGTGTCACCTTGAAGCTCTTCTTTGGGTGAAGGGCAAAGTGGTTTCCTACAAAGTTGAGCTCCTGAATAGAATGGTAGTAGATGATATCTTTGAGAGGTTCCACTTCAATCAGTTCAAAATTTGCACTGTCTGGATGCATACACAGTGCTAAAAGGCAGGAGGAACTTGAGCAGGGCAGTCCCTGCTCTGTAGGACTCCCAGGCACAGCCAGGGATGTGTGAGGACCTACACAGGACAGCGTGGTGTTATATACACGTGTCATGGGCGGACTGGATGGGTAAGGAGGGTGTAGATCAGTTCAGACTAGATTTGAAAGATAAACCTGGGTTACAAAGGAGAGATAAACAGCCTAAACTATTCTGCAGATTCCTCAAAGGTGACCTTGAATGAGTCATTTAATACTTCATGCGTCATAGTCATCTATGTAAAGGAAATATCTACCTTAAAATTATTGATAAACCAAAGAATAACTCAATAGGGCTCATTGAAAACATGAGATTTTTTAAAAAATCCTTAACAAACTAGATATAAATGCACAGATAGAAATCAGAGGAAAGGGAATTTCAGGTAGAGGTGTCCCAGCTGCGGGAAACTGCTTTTCTGCCTGGTGCAGACGACTCTGTTGATGCTCTTGCCTACCTGTGTGCACGTTGTGAGGTGTGTGTGTGTGTGTGTGTGTGCACGCACACACGCGCGCGTGCAGGAGCTGCAGCATATGCCCTTTCCTGTTGAGGACACTCTTCCTTTACCCTACAACACAGTTGCACAGTCCCTTTAAAATATTAGGAAACCCCAAAACAGAAGCAAGTCATTCCTTAGGTTCTACATAATCTAATATAACGTGCATGAAGAAGGAAGAGAGAAAAAGATACTTCTTAGATTTTTTAGATTTCTTGACTCATAAAGGATTGTGACTCAGAGGCAAACGAACTAAACATTTATAGCTCCTCCTTCCACAAAGGGAAGACTGTGTTTATAGTAGATAGTCTGCGTGCCAAAAATACGCTTTTAAAGTTTGGCTCCAACATGCAGGATTCTACCTGCAGGAACACGAATACTGAACAGAGATTATAGAAAAAGAAAAGATTTAACACAGAAATTCAACTAAATAAAATTTCATTAGTAATATTATCTTACATTTATTTGGCATCATTTACAAAATTCTTCATTATCTAACTTTGTGCCCAGTAAAAACCTGGAAGTAAAGCATTTCTGATATTATTCTGCCCATTTTTCTGGTTGTGGAAATGAAGTTCTGGGGTGTTATATAATTTACAGTCAGCAAGTGCTAGGCTTTGACTTTGACCTCTGAACTTGTGCTCCCAGGCTCCTTTCTTTTGCCTGTTCTTTTCTTTTTCTTTTGAGACAGGGTCACTAAGTCACTCAGTTGCCCAGGCTGGGCTCAAACTTGTGATCCTCCTGCCTCAGCCTTCCAGAATGCTGCGAGTACAGGTGTGCTCCACCACAGCTGGCCACTCCAGGATTCTTTCCTTTACGTTATATTGGCTTGAGATCATGCAATGAGCCCTGTTCTTCTTGAGGAAGCAGGTTCAGAGGGGTGAAGTGATTCACTTAATATCATGTAGTTAATGGCTTGGCTGGACCTCAAACCCACATTGTGCTAACTTCCTGCCTGTGCTCTGTTCATAATGCCAAGACATAAAGGGTACATGTCAGATTTCTTCCACACAGTATTGCTCCTCTAGGAAAATGTCACTGTAAAAGTCACAAGACAAAATTCCTATGGGTAATTTTAAGGAAAATAAATAACAAGACGGTGCAACACAAAATACATGACACACTACTATGCATTGGGCTCTTTATTACATGAATTAACTCATTTAACCCTCCTAATTATGTTCTCAGAAGACAATGACTGTTATTTTCATTTTATCATTGGGGGAACTGAGGTACAAAAAAGCCAAGTAATCTGACCAAGAATACACAGCCAGAGAATGGTGGGCTGAATACACACTTGGGACTCTGGAACCTGAGTTTTAGGTGCCCATTTACAAAGTGAGCATATACAAGTATTTGGGATTCAAATCAGGTGCTGGAATGAAGTCATATTTGGTTAGGAAAGCTTTTTAACAGCTGAACAAATTCATAATGAAAAATAGCAATATAGGGTAAATGTTCAGATCAATTAAACATGAATAACTAATGTCAATTATACTTTATCTTATCTAGGCATTAGCTAAGTGCATCTAATATTTGGTTTTTGAGACCATAGCAGGTTTGGAAAGTACTTGTGGTTGCATTTATAAAAACACAATCTGTGCAGTGCACAGACTCATTCGGATCAGGATTTGTATTATTAATTTGAACTATGGAAGTTTCCAATACATTACGCAGTTTTATATTGGTTAGCTTTCCTATTGCTGGGACAAAGTACCCGACACCCACAATTTAAAGGAGAGATTTAATTTGGCTCAGTTTCAGAGGTTTCAGTCCATGGTCAGCTGGCTCCAACGCAGGAACATCATGGTGGAAGGATGTGGTAGAGCAAAGTTCCCCTCTTCATGGCAGCCAGGAAGCAGGAAGCCAGAAAGGAAGGGGCCAGGGACCGGATAGCGTTCCCAAGTTCATATCTCCATGACCAAGCCAGATACACACAGAAGTGTGCTTTACTAATCCCCTAGGTGGCTTTCAAGCCGGTCAAATTAACAACTAAGATTAACCGTCATAACCTACCTTCATTATCACAGAAGAATGGTATCTTGGGATTGTGAGAAACTTTCTGCATAATGGAAGACTATTTCACCCTTAAAAAGAAAGAAATTCTGTGGTTTGAAACAACATAGATGAACCTGTGGGAAGTCATGCTGAGTGAAATAACTCAGGCACAGAAAGACTAAATGGACTTTTAAAAAATTGAACTCACTGAAGTAGAGAACAGAAGGGTGGTCATCTCAGGGTGTAGGCAGAGAGGGCAGAATGGAAAATGGTGGTCAGGAGCTTCCAAGTTTCAGTTAGAGATGAGGAATACATTTGGTGATCTGTGTAGTTAATGATAAAGTGTTGCATATTTCAAAATTGTTAAAAGACCTAAGGAAAAAAACAAAATGGCTAAACAAATAGATTTTTTAAGTGGCTCACCACACACACACACACACACACACACACACACAAGTGATTGAGGCGATGGATATGTTAATTAGCCTGACATGTATCTCATCACGTTGTATCCCATAAATATACATTATTATTTGTCATAAAATAAAATTTTCTCCCCAAGAACTTTGATTATTTTATTTATTTTTATGACATAACCAAGCAGTGAATAATGCACTTTTTCTCAGCCTTTTAGACATGGGGAAGTGGAGTGAGGAGAGAATGGTCAGGGACGGGGACAGAGCCAGGGAAGGCCCTCTGCTTTTACAGCACTGCTTCAGGCCCTGTGTGAACATCTCGGGGGCACCGAGGGACTGTCTTTGGAGTTGGACCAGTATCCAGCTGCTTTGCTTCAGTTCGTGTGGGTGAAACTCAGCTGCTGTCTAGGGATTCTAGAGTCAGTGCAGACAGTGTTGAAGGAATCCCTGTGGGCTTCGTATGTTAGAGACTGAAGAGGTGTTGTTCCTCTGTTTTAGAAACTTTTGCTAATGAAGCCAAGCATATGCATAGTGGGCGAACAGAGAAGCATCGTGTTTCCTCTGATGAACCATCCTTCTAGCCCCTCTGCATTTGCACGCATTACCTTCTTCTCCAAGGTGTGCAGCTTACAGAGAGCTAATTACTCATGAATCCTTGGGGGATGCAAATATGTAGCCAGCTAGCATCATGGCAAAGAAAATGAATCCTCAAAGTTTTTCTCTTTTTATTCCCTTTTTTCCATAAGTGCAAATTCTGCCAGCAAGTTTAGTACTTTAATAGTTCTGATCTACAGGAAGGTTGCGATCTTTCATTATATAAAAAGTGATAAAAATTTGAGGATCATCAAAATTTCCTACTATGTTTTCCTTGTTTGTCTTTTACAAAGGAAGACAGAGCTTGTTTTGTCCTTGCTACGCGGCAGACACTGTAGACGCATGATCTCATGGCGACAACTGCAGCAAGTACGCCTGCAATCCCAGCACTCAGGAGGCTGAGGCAGGAGGATCACTGCAAGTTCAAGGCCAGCCTAGGCTACACCATGAGTTTGAGGGCAGCCTGAACCACATAGTGAGACCCTGTTTCAAAAGAAAACAATGCTGGGTGAGAGGAGTGGGAGTGTCAGGGAGGCAAGTGTGTTGTGTTACTGTGTCAATAAACTGAATTAAAGTTGTAAAAAAAAAAAAAAAGAAAACAAAGAAACCAGAAAGTAGATATTACTATCATGAGAACTGTGAGGACAATCAAAACAGCATAGCTATTTGGACTTAGAGCTAAGACCCTCCGTGTCAATATGACTTAGTTACTTCTCCCATTAGAACTTTGCCTGAGAAGTTCAGGACTGTAAACCGACAGATAACTTCTCTATTTTCTTCAAGCAATCCCCGCTGACCCGTCTATCTGAGATAACAGTCGGCTCACCCCGCGTGAATTCCTCACTCTCAGCAGATTGTGGTTTAGTCCCCAAGACCTTCTCAAGGCTCTCAGCTAGCTTTTCCAACATCGCTACGGGCATGTCATGACAGTAGCCAAACCGCGGTCAGTCCTTCCTTGAAAGATCTCCTGGAAGTCACTTGGGCCACATCCCGAAGCCCTACAGATATCCTCTCCTGACTTCCCTTTGCTGAGACACCACTAAGACTCGGCTAAGGTAGTGTCTGTCTTCCTCAGGCGGGTGTCTGGCCGTATTTTGTGGAGTTCAGTAATCTTTATTTTGCTGAGCATTGGCAGCACACACCTGTAATCCCAGCACTCAGGAAGCTGAGTCAGGAGGACTGCAAGGTCAAGGCCAGGCTGGGCTACTAGTGAGATCAGGGTCAGCCTGGAATGCAGTAGTGAGATTTTGTCTAAAAAAAAAAAAAATCCTTATTTTACAAATGAGCAAGGAACAGCCTAGAGTTGTAGTAATTAAGCTCATGGCCTTAGTAAAGAGGTAGAGCCAAGATTCCCACGCAGGGCCGCCTGACCCCATTTCACGTTCCTGATCACTCTGTTATTGTGCTTCTCCGTTGGACAAAAAATCCCTTTTGTTTGGTTTTATCCCTGGATTTATTTCAATTTCAAAGGTTGTCTTAGTCCAACTTTGTTCCTGTTTCACAACGAAACATTTTAGATTGAGTCATTTATAAACAATTGAATTTATTTCTTACAGTTCCAAAGACCAAAAAGCTCAAGATCAAGGGCAGCAGGTGAGCCTGGCGCAGGCTGGCTCCTCGTGGAGGGCGGAAGGGCCGGCTCTGTGCCCGCCACAGCTGGGCCAGGCCGACTCCCTCAGGCCTTTCTCAGGGAACCGACCTGCTCTCGGAGGCCCTCATTGGTCCTCGCCTCTGAAGGGCCCGCCTGCTTGTTGCCTGAGGAGTCATTTGCAGTGTGGATGTTGGAGGGGCATAAACACTGGACCTGCAGCCACGGTGTGGTTTACAGTCCTGTGAAAGGCAGATGCCCGTGACCTTGCAGGTTTAATTAGCCCTGAAAACTTGGCGCCCTAATTCAGAATGAATCCTCACCAACCTTCGCTAAATGAAGGACTGAAATCAAGCAAGGGCCGGGAGAAACCTAAAGTTGGTGTGACTTTTAAACTATTAGTCGATTACGCTGCTGGTGTCTTAGTTTCTTGAAGCTGCAGTAACAAATGACCTCAAAGTTGGTGGCTTAAAATAACAAAGTTATTCCTCCAAAGCTCTGAAGGCCCGAAATTCAGACTGTAGGTGTTGTCTGGGCCCGGTCGCCTCTGGAGGCTCCGAGGGAGAATCCTTTGCTTTCACCTTTGGTTTCTCCAGCCCTGACATCCCAGGCTCAGGACTTTGTAACTCCGTTCCCTGCCTCTGTCTTTGCACAGCTCTCTCTGTGGCCATGTGTCTTCTTTTCTGTTTCTTATGGGGACATTCGCCATTGGATTTCTGTCCGCTCCAATCCAGGGTGATCTCATCTTGAAGCCCTCACCGTGAAATATCTGCAAAGACTCCTATTCAAAAAAAGATTATATTCTGAGGCTCCAAGTGGATGTATCTTTTGGAGGTCACAATTCAACCCATAGTTGGTAAAGGTCGTTATTCACCCTGTATTATGAGCAACATTATAATTTCTAAAATAAAAGTGCCAACTAAGAATAATATAAAGAACAATGCAATAGTGGCTGTTTGTAAAAATATGTAGTCTTTGAAAAAAGTCTTGCTGTGAAAGCACTGTTTACGGGCTCGCCAGTGATGGTGTGATGTTTGATTATGGGAATGCATATGTGGAAATTTTAAATAACTTATTCCTGTCATTGATTGAGATGTGGATACAATGGTTTTGTGAACAGATTATTTTCCAGAAATGTATCCAACATTTATTTATTATATTTTGGAGTTCCACGCCTGGAACTGAATGAGCTTGTGCCATCTTCAGTTGGCAAAAAAGGAAAAATGAGAAGGAAGATGATAAAATGGTAGCTTGATGACCAGCCCCGACAGACAACCATCAGAAGAAAGTCATAATAAGGCTCAACGTACGTTGCTTATTGCTGGCAGTCTATTCTGAGGAATGTGTCCTTGGAGATTCTGTCATGGTGCAAACATCCTACAGTGTGCTCACACAAACACTCGCGGCGATAGAGTATATATATGGTGCAGCCTATCGTTCCTAGCCTGTGATGGGCAAAGTGATGCAAGATTAAATCAAGTCTAGAGAAAATGATGCAATCCAGGGACAGGGTAAGGGCCAGATGTGGGAGGCTGCACACACACAGTGTTTCATGGGAAACTTTTTCTTAGAAGTAGTACACTCTAAAATAATGATTAAGGGGCTGGGGATTTAGCTCAGTGATTAGAGTGCTTGCCTTGCAAGCACAAGGGCCTGAGTTCGATCCCTGGCACCACCAAAAAAAAAAAAAAAAAATAATGATTAAAAGCATAGTGTAGTAAAGGCACAAACCAGTGAAGTAGTTGCTTTATTATCATTTTCAAATGCTGTACACTGCATGTAATTATACGTGCCTTACTTTTGTGTGAGTGACGGCACAGTGGGTTTCTGTAAACCAGCATCGTCGCAAACACATAATGTATTGCGCCACTGTGTCACTAGGTAATGGAAAGCTCTCGGCTTCGTTGCGATCTTTGCTGTGGCCTGTTGCTGGCCCAAACACGGTTTTGTGGTGCCTTGTTAGATCTATGATGATGATGGCAACAGCATGAAGAGCCCCCGGGGCCCTGCTCTGCTCGGAGGGTGCCATCTTCACTCTTGAACACCAAAGCAACCCTTTGAGGAAGACAGTATTGTCACACCCGCTTTTGCTTCTAGGGCTGGAGTGGAACTTTTTATTGAAGTCTGATGTACACATAAATTGTGGCAAAATATATATCGTACAAAATTTTTCCCACTGAAATCCACAGTTCAGCGGCATTAAGCACATCCCTATCGCTGTGCGGTGTGATGGTCCTCCGCCCATCTCCAGAACAGTCCGACAGCCCAGGTGGAAACCCATTAAGCAAGAGCTCCCCACCCCACTCCAGCCACAGCTCCTGGAAACCTCTATCCTACTTCCTGTCTCTCTGAATTTGATGTTCTGCGTCACTCGCACAAGGGGAATCAGGCAATATTGATCCTTTGGTGCCTGGTTTATTGTTTCCTGGGTCCCTTCTCATCCTCGTCTTTGTTTTTTTGGTGCTAGGGATCGAACTCAGGGCCTTGCGCTTGCTAGGCAAGCACTCTAACCGCTGAGCTAAATCCCCGGCTCATCTTTGTCTTATAGATGAGGAAACTGAGGCAGAGAAGCATGGAGGAAGCGGGTGACCAGCCTGGGGTACGAACCCCAGTGGCCTGGCTTCAGAGTCTGAGCTCTGGCGAGCTGCGGGGTCAGCGGGGTGTTGAGCAAGACTCGGGGTTCCAGTTAACGACTGTTACTCAAAACACGGGCTGGCTGACTGTGTGTCAGGTCTACGCTCATCCAAGAGTGAGAAGCCTTGAAATCCATATTTCCTGCCTGTGTTGCAAAAGGAAGACTTTCTCTGTGTCTCCTTGTGTCTGGCTGAAAGGGAAACTTTCCCTTTCAGCTGCAGACACTCAGTTTCTGCGGTGCTGCCGTTTGTCCTTTCTACGACTGCCGTCTCCTGTCTCCTTTCCCTGAGACCAGCTTCCTGGCACACACCCCAGAGCCTTCTCCACGATCCCTATTGGACAAGACTTGTCACCCCACCACTCCCAACTGTACGATTTGCTCAAATGATCAGCTTGGTGCAGAGCCTGCTGTTGACCGGGAGCCGGAATGATCCCTCTTGGAGCCAAAGTTGTCAGCCAGGCTCTCACTAGGAGCTGGGGAGTGTCGAGGACAGACACAGGCCTGTCTCATCCGCAGGGAACCCAGAGGGTGACAGAGAGACAGAGCTGCCGCTTCTCCCTGACTCTGAGCACTCAGGACACACAGAGTCCCCGCACGTCTCTGCCAAGCCCCTTGAATCGCAGTGTCTCGGGAAGCCGGGTGCCAGGGAAGGTGGTGGCCGTCGCTGTCTTGGCTGGCACGACTCCATGGCAACGGTGCTCTCTGGCAACAGGCTGCTGCCCTTTGAATATGGGGGCGACACGCCACTGTGAAGCAAGGAATGCGTTTTTTCATTTGGGAATTTGCAAACGTAAGGCCCCTTGTGCATTTGTTGCCAAATTTTACAAATTAGCAGTACAATTGTACCAGCAGGTTTGTTTTTTGGCCGTGCAATGAATTACATTATCTTTTTGGTTGCATTTTTATCAAAGATGAGAAGTGATCTAACCAAAACGCTGGCTCCACCTTCCCTAACTTAGTTCCCAGCTTTGCAGCTCAGAGCTTTTCTCCTGCATGATCTCATCTACTTAAATGCCACTTGTCCTGGTCAGATCTCACTTGGTTCCAAGCATCGGAAACTCAATTCTCTGAAGCAAAGATGGGGATTCATTAGTTCACAAAATCATAAAGTTAGCTTCAGGTGATAATGTCGTGGGTCTCAATGCTGCGTCAGAATATCGCCTCTCTCCCTCTGTTACTTCAGCTCCCCCACAATGTTGACGTCATTTTCATTATTCTATGACCCCAGGGTGGTTAAAAAATAAATAAATAAGGCCCTGATAGGTCCAAACTTGCACTCAATCAGTGAAGCAGTCTTGTCTTTTCACTGCTGATAACACGTGGGTCATTTGTAATTCTTTCTGTCTCAAAGCCAAATGCCACGTGTTCTCCCACCAAATTTCACACAGTTGATACCTTCTCAACTTCAGGTTTCGACTTAGATGTTACAGTTTTCAGAGAGTCCTCAGGTTATCCAAAGTTACCCCCTTCCCCACCTTATTATTTTATCTCATTACCTTTTGTGCACTTACAACATTGAAGCGATCCATTTTATTCCTTTTTCTGTTTATGCCTGTCTCCTAGAATCTGAATTTGTGATAGCCTTATTTACAGCCCTTAGAAACATGCTTGGCATCTAACGTGCTTAATAAACACTTGTTAAATGAACAGTGGATGACTAAAGAAATGAAACATTTTCTAAATAAGTCAATAAGTTTATGGATAGCATAAACACTGGTATCCACATACTTGGACTCCCCAGCTCCTAAGAAGAGCCAGCTATATATTTGGATGCCCATGTTTACAGCAGCATTATTCACAATTGGCAGAAGACAGCTCTGATTCATACTTTGCATGAGAAAGAAATACACTGGGCTTTTACGTCACTGGGCTTGTGTTTACCCTATACTGACTAACATACTCCCTTTATTTTGTCCACTGGTGAATGGATGAATACAATATTATAGATACACATCATGGATTGCTGTGTAACCTTATAAAGGAAGGAAGAAACATGTTACAACATGGATAAACTCTGAAGACATCGTAAGAGAAATATGCCCGAGAAAAGGGCTCTGTGAGACCGTTCATATGAGGTACCTAGCAGAGTCAGACTAACGAGGCAGAAGGTGCGGCAGTGGCAGGAGGGAGGAATGAGAAGTTAGTGTTTCATGTGTGTAAACTTTCAGAGAGGAATGATGGGAAGCTCTAGAGATGGAAAGTAGCGTTAGTTGCACAACATGTGAGTTACTTAATACCACTGAACTGCATGCTCAGCAGTCTTCACCTAGCGCTTAAGTGCAGCCTTAATGCATTTAGGCATGGAATCTCTCCCTCTTTTTCTTCCTCTCTTCTCCCTGTGGCAGAGCTAACTAGCTGGCTCCTGCAGACTGACTATTACGGTTTAGATCTAGCTTGTCCCCCAAACTTTGATGCACTTGGAGGCAAGGCCTTTGGAAGACGATTGAGTCACGAGGCGCTATACTCCTTGGTCCACTGATAAATCCTCAGCTGCCCGTGCTGTTGGGAGACGGGGCCTGGTTAGAGGTGGGGCACTGGGCCAGTGACCCGGAAGGGTGCATCACCCTCCTTGGCTCTCTCTGCTTCCTGGCCACCAGAATGTGAGCAGTTTTCCTCCCCCAGACCCTTCCACTGGGCCCTTCCTGCCTTGGAGCCAGCCAACTGTGGGCTGAATCCTTTAACAACTGTGAGCCGAAATGACCCTCACCTCCTTTAAGAGCTGTGGGTGTTGGGTATTATGTCCCAGTGATGAGAAGGTGACTAAGACACTCAAATTCTCTTTCTGTTGTGCGGCCCTTTGTGTCTGAGTGGGGCCATCTGACTGGTATTGGTCAGTGGAATGGTGGATTCTGGACTAAGGTGTTAAGTAGCTACCTTGTCTTTTCCCATGACCTGTTTCTTATTTTCAGTGTCCTTAGAGGCTACATTTTGAAATTTCCATTCAGTGTTACAAGATGGAAGAACCGGGGTGGGGAAGCTCAGTGATTAGAGTACTTGCCTAGCAAGTGCAAGGCCCTGAGTTCAATCCCCTGCACCAAACAAACAAGCAAACAAACAAGCAAACAAACAAACAAACAAAAAAAAAACCCCCAAAAAACCAAGATGGAAGCAGCCTGGATTTCTGAGTTACCATTTGGTTGAAAGCTACTCAATCAGGCACATGTGATTCATATTTTGTATGAGCAGAAAATACACTGGGTTTGCATTTAATCTACACTAACACACTCCCCTACCTTTGGTAAATTTCTTAGCTCCTGTTACTTGCCAAGCATCAGGATTGTTATTAGAGACATGGAGATAAAGAAGACACACTCCCTGAACTCAAAGAGCTCACAATGTAGAAGAAATGGATGTTTTGTTATGGTATGTTAAGTACTATGTGACTGATATGTATTGAGTCTTGTTGGAGAGTAGAATAGGTGCCCAGCCTGCCGGAGGGTGGGGGTGGCAGTGGGAGCGGAAAGAATCACTAGAGGTCAAATGGGTGACAGTTACCTCAAAGAGATCAGCATGAACAAAGGTGGAAGCTGAGAAATCGAATGCATGGGACGGGGAAGTGATAAAGGCATGACAAACTGGGCGATTTTGATGTGGTGTTAGTGCGATTCTGTTGGATGGAGATTTTACTCAGCAGGTACAATTATAACAAAGCCTAAAATGTAGTTAAAGCTCTATTTAAAAGTAAGAGTCATCATATGGGATTACAATACCTTTAACTCTCTAGGGAAAATATTACTGGGGCTCAGCTTTGAAGGTTTATTTTCCCATAAGTGCTTGATTCAAATGGAGCATGGCTCTGCTGAAAGGGGACGAAACTGCTACTTCAGAGAAGGACAATTACATGCTTGTCACTTCCTCTGTGCTTAGAAATCTGCTTTCCACGGGACACCGCAGTTTGCTCTGCGGAGAGTTCCGATAGTCGGTGAACAGAAGGCTTCACTGAATTCTATCTAAACTGATGACATTGCTTAGAACCCTAAAAGACAGTCGGTATTCAACTATTTTGAGCCTGAAAGATTCAGCCTCATAAGATTTTGCATACTACAGCCAAAGGTGGTATTCTGAATTCTCTGCCCTGACTCCTCGCTGCCAGGAGTCATATTGTAAATTCGGCATTCTCCTCACAGTCTGCCGTGGAGCCATGTCCTTCCCTGCTCCTCACATGTGGGTTGTACCATGGAATTCGCTTTGGACACTGACACGTTAACACGTGGGCAAATCAGAGGCTTGAAACGTGCTCCCGCAATTGGACTTTTCCTATCTTTCTGTACCACGGAGAGAAGTCTGTGTTCCCAAGCAGCCCTGTACTTCCATGTGAAGAATTCCTTTTCCGCTTCTCAAGGGCAAGGCCATCATGTGTGTGTTAGCTGTATCAGGGGCAGCCAGACTGTAAAGCCTGCTTTGAAAAGACGAGCCGGTGCTGAGGGAGGGTGGAGAGCAAGATGGCAAGATGCGAGAGCCACGTGTCCTGGCAACGACACGACACGACTGTGTTTACCAACTCTCAGCCACCCTGCCTCTACATAGAAAGAAATGAACCAGGCATGGTGGTGCATGCCTGTAATCCCGGCACTCTGGGAGGCTGAGGCAGGAAGATCGCAAGTTCAAGCCCAGCCTGGGCAACTTAGTGACTTAGCAAGACCCTGTCTCAAAATTTAAAAAAAAAAAATTCTTTTTTTTTTTTTTTTTAAAGACTGGGATGCAGTTCAGTGAAAAGGCCCTGGGTTTATTCCCCAGGATTGAAAAAGTAAAAAATAAAAAAATAAAACTCTCTCTTTTTTTAAAGCCACTTTGTGTTTTCTCTTACTAACAATTGGTGGACCCTAGTGGATCACTCGGGAATTAAACATGTTAGTACTTAATTTGCTAGAGATGTTTAAAGTTGTGAAAAGTCTTAAGGGGGAAATGAACAAACGCTCCCACCTTCCAGATGGAGTCCCTTGTCAGCCTTGGTCAGAAGATGAGGCCGGAAGAGATGCTTTGAGGTTTGGGTCAAGTCAGACGCCCTTAGTCTAAACAGATCATTTTGTTTCATTGTTAAGTGCCATCCCGCGTTACTGCCACTCTTTTGAAGCACCATTTCCTTGATGGAAGGAAACATTTCTAAGTGTGTAGAAGTTGTGTATTTTGTGGGTCAAGAGCTTTTAAGTGGCTGAGGATTTAGCTTAGAGGTAGAGCGCTTGCCTAGCAAGCACAAGGACCTGAGTTCAGTCCCCAGCACTCCCGCAAAAGAGCCTTTAAATAGGGCTAATTAATAATTAATATCCATCAGGAGCTCTCACCCTGCTGCCACCACTGGAAGACAAAGTTATTACCCCATGGTCGAAGGAGCAGAGTCTGTAGGATTCACTAGTCCTGAGTTCAAGTCTTGCCTACCTGGACGACCTTGAGAAGTCACGTACTGGCCTTAAATCTCAGTCTCCTCATCTGGAAATGAGGATAATAATATGGACTTCCTATGTGGGAAGTGAAGCATGAAGTACCTGGCACATAATAGGTGCTCTGTAAATAATCGCTGTCTTCCTCCTCTTCACATTCCAGGGGAAAATATGTCTTGATTATTGAGAGGACTAGGCTGAAAAATCACAAATGTAAAAAGATGACACTTTACAGCTAAATTCAGTAACAATCAGAAACGAGACAGGGCCATCCTCCTGCAAGGAACGATGTGTTCTTCAGAGAAAAGCCAGGATATTAATAGAAGGAAGTGTCACGGCTCTCCTTTCCTCTGCCCCCCGACCTGTGTATTCGTTTTTTTAATTTAGACAATATGGCAAGCAAGACATCCTTGAATGTGGCAAGTTATTTGTAGATTTTCTGCCATTCAGACTTAGGAGCTACACTTTTTCTTTTATAACGGTTCTAAAAGCCATTTTACCCAGGCTGTCTCTCCCTCTCAGTGTGAGATTGTTGTTTGGTTGTCCGGGGTTGGATGACATCAGTTCTCCTGGGTGGGATGTATGTGCGCATGTGTGTATACACACAAAACTTGTAATAGTGAGAGTTCAAGGCTGTTTGAAGAAATCCAAATTGAAGCTTCCATCCCCTTGGAGTACCTGAGAATAGGGGACCACCTTTGGCCGCATGGACTAATGCTCTGCCCCAATTATCAACTTATGTCGAGTGTGTAGTTCAGCAGCCGACCTGAATAGAATCAGCTCCTTTTGCAGAGGGCAGAATTAGGCAGAGGTCACTTACCATGCATTCACTGCGCATCAAGCACCACTGTAGGTAACGTGGGGCTACAGCAGTAAGCAAAATCCTAACTTCAAGGAGTTTATATTTTAGGAAAGAGACAATAAAGAAAATTAGTAACAGAGACAGTATAAGAGCTCTGGAAAACAAGGCAGGCAGAAAGCTAGGAAGTATATACGGGGAGAGTTTCTGCGCTTGTGTCGGGTAGGTGGGAGAACCTCACGGACGTGGCGTTGAAAGCAGACTTAAGGTGGCGAGGTGGGAGGCAAGGGTTCCCAGCAGAAGGGTCAGCCTGTGTGAAGGTCTTGACGTGGGAACATGCCTGATGAACTGGAGGGAGAACCAAGAGGTGGTGAGGCTGGCGCCGCGAGAGCAGGGTGATCACGGGCGGTCCGGGGTGAGCAGGTGGTCTGACCGGGTGGGGTTGTGGCACTGTAATGATTTGAGCTTCTACTCTGTAGCAGGGGAAGCTGCTGACCTTGTGCCATTATGTGACGTGTGGAGAAGATCCCGCTGGACCCAGTGAGAACAGGCTGCAAATGGAAAAGTAGGGGCACAGAAGGAGACATGAAGGTGGGCTGGGCTGGACTGGGGCAATAGAGGGGAGAAGCAGAGACAGGCTAGATTGTATCTTGAAGTTGGAGCTGACAGAATTTCTTGACCAATTGGGTGTGGAGTAAGAGAACAGTGGTGTAAGGAGTGAAAGACGACTTGAACAACCGAAAGGATGGAGTTGCCATTGACTGCAATGGGAGGACCGTGGCTGGAACAGGATTTGGGTGGAAAGAGCAGAAGTTCGGTGTGGCTGGGTTTGAGATTCTTTAGACATCCCACTGGGGACACTGGGTGGACAGGTGCCCACAAGCACCCGCGATCCAAAGGTCCTAACCTAGAGTGCTGATCCCAGTGCTCAAAGTAGAGGGACACTCAGTGAGGCACAGTCCTCCTGGCTCATATCCCCAGCATTTTGTTCACAAACATTTTCTTCACGAATACTGCACAGAAGAGAAGGCACCCAAGTCAGTGCTGATTTGTGATACCATGTGGCTTCCCCTTACCTGTATACGAGTTACTTTATTAAAAAAAAGTCTTGATCCTAGGACCAAGTTGGTTTTCTTTCTTTCAAGTTGCTTTATTAAAAAAAAGTCTTGATCCTAGGACCAAGTTGGTTTTCTTTCTTTCTTTCTTTCTTTCTTTCTTTCTTTCTTTCTTTCTTTCTTCTTTCTTTCTTTCTTTCTTTCTTTCTTTCTTTCTTTCTTTCTTTTCTTTCTTTCTTTCTTTCTTTCTTTCTTTCTTTCTTTCTTTCTTTCTTTCTTTCTTTCCTTTCTTTCTTTCTTTCTTTCTTTCCTTTCTTTCTTTCCTTTCTTTCTTATTTAACCTCAGCTTTATAAAGAGGTTGGTGTGATTATGGATGCAGTTCCTTTTCCTGCCTTCCAAACCCCTCGCCAGTGTGTGTATGTTCGGGGATCGACCGTCTCCCTTGGTTTCTCTGTGCGTTCTCTCTCCAGCCCTCAAACACACACACCTCAGACTAGGGCAAGGGCTCCCTCCTGGGTGCCCCACAGCAGCCATTCTCCATTGTCTCTCCCTCCCTTCCCACCAACCAAGCCTTTGGTTTCTTCTCTCCTGCCCTTTTCCTTTCTTTTCTCCAATCCTCCCAGCTCCCTTCTGCCCAAGCCTTGGATCTAGTCATCCACTGGAGACCCTATTTCCATAGTCTCCTTTGAATACTGAGCCTCAGTTTCCTCGATGAGGGAGTCCAGAATTGTGAGATGAATTTTGGATTAGCTCCGGAAGGCAGAGCTGTTGGAGGAGCCTCAGGCGGCTCAATGGCCCTGGGCTTTTGGGTGAACGAGGTGGGCAAAGGTTGTACAGCTCAATGTGCCTCTCCTACCCTTCTAGTTTGGAGAAGGTAGCTAAGAACCAAGAGGTGCCGGCATCTCATTTGGAAAAGGCACCTGGCCAGGTTTTACTTTTGAGCCGGATGTTTCACCCTGGGGCAGGCTCTTGGAGTTCCTTTTGTATGAATTATCCGGAAGTGATCCCAGAAGTTTGGGGGAAATGAGGAGGAGAGGAAGTGCTTCTGGAGGCTGCGAGGCCTTCCTGGCTCCTGACTCCTCCCGTCCCTCTGAGGGTCGGTGGCTTTTCTCCTATGCTCATGCTTGCAGTCTTTGCAAGATCCCTGTCTCCCGCGGCCAGCGCTGAACAGGAGGTGCCAAGTGTTTCCTGAATGCCTCACTGGCTGGTACGTGACAGGTGCACAGGGAAGTACCTCAGGTGTGGCCGAGTCTCGCTAGAGGGCTTCTCGGCTCCATCTTCCTGCTGGCTCAGCTGATTTCTTGGCTCTGTGCTTGTGAGCATCTGGGAAACTGGGCATGGAAATAATCCCAGCCCTTGTTCGATAACTAGCAGACACGCAGACGAGACAAACCAGGAGCTTGGCCAGTTCCCTGCGGGAGCGTGGGCAGAGGCCGCGCCGGCGGGAGGCAGGAGGCAGGAGGCAGGAGGCAGGAGGCAGGGCCTCGGGGCTCTGACCCGCAGTGTATTCCATCCTTCCCGGGGCTTCATTAGGAGTGCTCAAGGGAAGGCAGAAGGCTTTTTATAGGCATCCTCGTTCAGCCTCGGAAGGGTTGCTTAAAACAAAAGAATATTTCTGGAGTGGAAAGATCTTTAGAAATGTCCTTGCCTAACTTTTATTTAGTTCTTCATCGCAGGGCGTGTTTACGAGGGAGGATTTTCCTAACCCCTCCAGAGCTCGGGGGTGCTGTCTACGTAAGTGTCGAGACAGGAGGGGCACAGTTTGGGGGTGACACTGAAACCTGGGGAGATTTCTGGAATCACCAAGCACCAAGAGTTCCTGGGGCCTGTGGAGATCCTAGCTACACTGTTCCCATGGAAACGAGAGAAACTTCTGATGTCAAAGAGGAGACAGTGTATGGACATCACCCTGGCAAACACAGAGGTCTGGTTTTTATCTGCTTGTGGAGCCGAGGCCAGCTTTTCCTGGTGTCTCCTCTGTGGAATTTGGAATAAGGAGCCCATGGAAAAGTCTGCTGTGCAAGAAAAGGCCTCCTCACTCAGGAGAGTGAGCGAGTGAACCGGTTTCCAGGCGGCAAGTCGTGACTGGCCACCTCCCTGCGGCACCCAGGACCCCACACTGAGCTCGGCTTATGTGGACCCCTGTGTTTTCCTTCTCGGTTTCTGGCATAACCGTCTGGACTTCTAAATTACAGGGGGAACAGCCCAGGAGCAGAAAAGCTGGTCTCATCTGCTCTCTGGCCTGCCTCAGCCTAGGGAAGAGGCAGCGTGGCCTGCCCCAGCTTGGTGGTTTGCATAATCCTGGTGAGACTTGGAGAAAGGGCTTGAGAACGTTTCTAAGCAGAAGAGAATCTTTATCCCTTTCAGATTCACTGGAATGTCACTGTCACTGCTGATAAATCAACGGTGCCATCTTTTCCATGATCTCAGCACCTCGCCCAGAGAGGGTGAGGTCATGGAAGGAATCTGGCAGCAGAGGTCAGAGTCCCAGACTCTGGTCCTGATTCTGTATCCACCAGCTGTGTGACCTTGGACGAGTTAGCTACCATCTCTGGGCTTCGTGTTAACCATCTATAGGGCAGGAGCGGGGAAATACAAGAGGAATTTTCCCCTCATTTTTCTTAATTTTGATAAGAAGCACATAACATAAAATTTACCGTGTCAAACATTTTTAAGTGTACAGTTCAATAGTGTTAATAGTATTCACGTTACTGTGAAAGAGATCTCCAGAACATCTTTATGTTGCAAATCTGAAACTCTGTGTTCATTAGACAACTTCCCTTTTCTTCCCTGATTC
This sequence comes from Hystrix cristata, assembly GCA_004026905.1. Lineage (NCBI taxonomy): Eukaryota > Metazoa > Chordata > Mammalia > Rodentia > Hystricidae > Hystrix > Hystrix cristata. The sequence continues at coordinate 8,350 of PVJO010021263.1, read as the reverse complement.
CTCTGATAACCACCGTTATGCTTGTTTCTATGAAAGTGACTTCCTTGTTAATTCTTGTAAAAGGAATCACTCAATATTTGTCTGTTTGGAACAAGTTTATTTCACTTTGCATAACATCCTTAAGTCTCATCTATAGTGTAGAATTTGAAAGGATGTTTTTCCTTCTTAAGTCTAAATTATATGTATATATAAATATATATAATTATATATATTACATTTTGTTTATTCATTCACCTATAGATGTACATTTGTGTTATTTCTGCCTCTTGCCTCTTGTGCTCCTACCCACATGGGTGTACAAATACCTGTTCAAACCCCTTTCTGTTCTTTTGGATGTTGCCCAAGATTGGGACTGCTCGGTCCTATGGTGGTTCTGTTTGGGGGTGAGGTGGGGTGTGTGTGTGTGTGATGGGTGTCGAACTCTGTTTCAAGTGCTCTACCACGGACCTAGATCCCCAGCCCCGGCAGTTCTATTTTTAATTTTTTAACAAACCATCCTATTGTCTTCACGGTGGCTGTACCATTTACATTCCCACTAGCAGAGCACTAGGGTTGGAATTTCTCCACATTCTTGTCAATACTGGTTATTTTCTGGTTTCCTGACAGTAGCCATCCCGATGGGTGTGAGGTGCTATGTCATGGTGGCTTGATTTGCATTTCTCAATGATTAGTCACGCTGAGCATCTTTTCATGTCCTGTTGGCTACTTGCATATCAGCTTTGGAAAAATGTCTATGTAATTCTTTGGCCTATTTTTCAACTGGGTTATTTGATTTGTCTGTTATTGAGTTATAAACTAGATGACTGCTGACTGTCCCTCTTTAATGTGTTGGGTCTAAGAGTCTCGCAATCTTCACCCAATTTTCCTTTCAAGAATTAAGTAATGGCTGAGCACCGTGGGGTATGTTCGTGAGATCAGATCTGTCTATGACTCTGGCATGCATACGTTATTTTGCGTGTATACAAGTGGCAGGAATGAAGGTATGTTCTCGAGCGTTTGTTATCACTGTGATTTGAAGGAAAATATGGAGTGGAAATCTTTTTCCTGCCCTACATCGGTCATTGTGCCAAGCGCTCCACACATAGTAACACATTTATTCCACAAAACGACACCTTTAGGTACCGGTTTTATCCTCATTTCATGATGAAACCGAGACAGAGAGTAAGTAGCTTGCCGAAGGTCCCACAGCTCTGCATCTGTGTTGTAGCTCGGTGTCAGCCGAGGTCAGAGGTCTCCCTGCTTCGTGTCCTTCTCGTCCTCTGCTGTCGCCTCGGATAAAGGCCTCTTTGGGTTTCTTTATCCCCAACAGTCCCTCCAAGCAGTTCCCTTTTTCTGCTATCAGCTGCAGCCGTAGTCCGCCCTGGGGTTCCTGCCTCCCTTCTGTCCCCCGCAGTGGACGGGGCTTCTTCCTCCCTCCTCCGCACTCGGGCTGGGAGTTGGGGGTGCACATCTCCCTTGCTCTCCAAAGCTCTTGCCAGGCCCCACCCTGCCCTGCCCTCTAGTTCCCTCGGCCCTGAGACTCACGCCTTGTCCTGTCAAGCCTACTGGGTATCCGTCTTCCAGCAGCCTCCGTGCTTTGCAGGTGTCGGCAGGGACTCGTGACCACCGTCTCCCCACCGGGCTGAGGGTCCACGGTGTGCCCCGTGTGCGGGAGGGCGGTGCTCCTCACTCCCGGCTCCTGGTCTTGGTGCAGCCCCCTTGCCCGGCTGCTGTTGTACCAACCGTAGTGGCGGTGGTGGTAACTCGAGATTGCTCCATCCCCAGCTGCAGTGCCCTCCCCATCATTCGTACCCTCGCCCCATGGCTTTGTTAGCTCAGTTCTTCCGTTTAGCCTGACTACATCTCCGCCTGGCTTCGGCCTGTCTTCACAACCACCTGAATTGTTTTCTCACACTCCACACTGTTTATTCCCAGCCCGGCCATTTTTTCTTTCTTTTGAGAATGAAGCATTTCGCCTTCCTTCAAAATTGGTATCTCAAACTCTGCCCTCCGCATCGCTGCCTCCCTTCCTGTCCATCCCACCCGCTCCTCCCTGCATCCCACCCCCCACCCCAGAACTGGGCAGTGAACCAGGCCTTCACATGAGCTGCGTCCCCAGCCCCTTTTGAAGTTTCTTTTTTTGACCCAGGATTTCCGTAAGTGGCTAAGCTGCCCAGGCTGGGCCCAGGCTGGGCTTGATCTTGCAGTCCTCCCGCCTCAGCCCCCACAGTGCTGGAATTACCTTTGGGAAGCACTGCCCTGGACCCTTGTCCTCTTCCCCTCTCCCCACAAACATGCTCAAATCTCTCCATTTTCCCTATCAAAGCGTCTGAACACACTTGCTTCTTCTCTAAATTTCTGGCAGAAGAATTTCTGTTTGCTCATCTCTTTTTCACTCTTTGGCCCACTGAAATTTGCCTTCTGTCCATTGGGTATTTAAGTACATGTGAGTTTGGGTTAAAATTTTGAGGTCGTGAATGCTGGATTGCTTCCCTTGGCTCCACGGAGAACAAATTGTCCATTATGAACCCAACACAAGGGGGAGTGTGAGCTTGAGGGGCAGGGTGATGTTTATAACCTGCGTGAGGGACGAGGGAGCGAAAAGGTCACTGAGTGTCACCCTGGGTGCCTGACTTGAAGTTTCACTTGCATGGTAACTAGAATATGGAGGAAGTAATGGACCTAGCATGCATGAGACCCCAGATTCCTTCTTCAGTACTGAGGATAGAAGAAGGAGAAGGGCGAAAGGAAGGGGCAAAGAGAAAGGGATGGAGGTGGAGGGGAGGAGGGGAAATTTCCTTCCTGCTTTGGCCCTCCTGCCCCGCCCCCGGCCCCCTTCGGTTTTGTTTGCATAGCAGGGGACTGGACCACAAGGTCAACAAACCCTTCCAGCTTTAACCATCACCACACAATAGAATCTTTCCTAGCAAGGTCTTGAGTTTCTAACTGCCTTGGAGACAAGCCTTTCAAAAAGGGCTTACAAAAAGCCTTGTGTTTTCCACAGAACATTCTAAACAAATATCAACACAAACTGTTTTAAAAGACATTGAATTCATTTCATAATAGCTGGTCACTTCATTGTATGTCTTCTTGAGCCAGCAATGCCGATGTCTGTGTGGTGATGGTGGTGTTAGGAGAATTAAAACCAGGATACGACTTCATCTAAGTTAGATATGTGCAGTTCAGCGGGCTCTTTAGGCGGTAGCACATCAACTTTAAGGAATAACTATGATTCGGTTAAATCCTAGACCAAAGAAAGGCTGATAGTTTTTACACAGATGGGAGCTCTTGTGGATGGAGCTGGACAAAAAGAATATGAAAAGAATGCAGAGTTCAGTGAGGCAGTGCAGAGATTAGTTGAATCCAGTCTGGGCTAGAGGTTGCTGAATTCCATCTACCCAAATTAGGCTACTCTAAAAAGGACCAGTATGCCTGCTATTTCAAGAGAATTTGGCATGTTCCGATCCTAAAAGATTGTAGTGTTAATAGAAAATGTGTAACTTCTTTTAATCTTCAGATGTTAAGTTGAAAAGTAATAAAGATGTTAAGTCTGTCAACAGAACTGGAATATTTAAGAGAATTCCTTTTGTGATATTTTATAGTTTATATGATTAGAATTACAAGAGATCTTTAAATACTAGAGAAATGTTTGCTTGTTTTGATTAAAAATTTGTCCTGTTGAACATTTGAATATAGGGATCTGAAAAAGAAATGAACATAGCAACCAGTATATATTTGTAAATGTAGATTAGAATTAATATTATTTAGCTGCTTAAGTTTGTAAATGACATTGATTCTTTAAGCAGTTTCCTGGAGACTTGTCAGAGAAAGTTTGAAAGTGATTTTCTTCTTTTACTAGTTTATAGTTAGTGTCATATTTGGACTGAAAGTAAAGAAAACCAGCTTTTAGTAGCTTAGATATTAATTTAGAAGTTTAAATATTAATATCTTACATATTAATTTAGAAGTCAACTAACTGAAAATCGTTTCTATAAAAATGTGCCCCTATACAGGACGTAAGAACAGGATCAGCAACGGCAGGAAGGAAGACAGTGTCCAGACTAGATGAGGACGTGGCGCCTGGTGTGGCAGCAAGGTGGGAGCCCCAGGGACAGGAGGGCAGAGAGCAGGTGGGAGGAGAGAGAGGACTGCGGTGAGCTGAGCGTTATGACCTAAAACACTTTCTCTTACATTTTTATAACCTGAATTCTTTTGTGAGTGCTCAGTTTTGTATCACTATCTTTGCATGTCTTTAATATACAGGTAAAAGATCAAGATTAAACTAAAACAAGGTAGCACTGAAAATTGGATGACATGTTAGCTCACTGGAGAACAGTGAATGTTTTCTCAGCCATTGAAGTGCAGTATTATATTACTGTGAAGTGATTTTCTTATTTTGAGTCTTCTAGAAGTTGGGGGACCAAAAAGGTGGGTAGAGAAAAAATAAGCAAAAATTCTTAAGCAACCCCTAGTTAAAGCCACACCCATGTTCATTTCTGGCTGTCTCAATGGCAGTGGGCCAAATGGAGAAAACCAGAAGCAGCTGTCTTTAGGATGCTACAAGTTCCCATTTTCTTTTCCACTTCAAGTTAGCCTTTTGTTTTCTCCACGCGTCAGATTCCACACGCAGGGAGAATCTCACCGGTGGCTGATGTTCCATGTGAATTTCAGCTGAAGGGGTAGTTTCTCTCCAAGTCTGGCCTTTGGTTGGGGAACGGAAGTGCCGGTATAAGACTGTCTCTGTGGGCCTGAATTAAGTGGCTGCCATCTTTCCTGAGAATGTCCTCAGCCGCAGTGAGGGGTAGGTAAGCAACTAATTAATGTTCCCACCAAGAGATCTGTGTAGGATAAAGAGGCCCGGTAATCACTACTCTGGAACTATCCTGCCAGATGATGTAGTAGTCCTAAGTGTAGCCCAGAAGTTCCTAATCCTGGCTAGTCATTGTAATTACTTGAAGAGATATTTTTAAAAAATTTCTAGACCTGACATCTCCGTTCAAATTCTGATTCAGTTGCTCTGGAGTGTGACTCATGGTCACTATTATTGGGGGAACAACCATTACAAGACCAGTGAGAGCTTACTATTCCATAAATGTAGCAAGCAAATACAGGAAATGCATACACCATTTACTTATTTTTGTGACAACAGCAGCACAGTTAAGGTATTGAGGCATAGATTTCTTCTGCCTTTACGAATGTGCAAGCTGAAGCTCCAAATACTGTGTCTAACGATAGGCCCTAAACTTTCCTTTCTTCTTTTCCCCACCCTAACCCCTTCTGTGCCTCTTCCCCGTTGCTTCTTCTCTTTGTGTCTTTCTGTAATGTTGTCATAGGCTGCCGTAGGCCTGTTTTCCTGGCCATCTGCCCATATTCTTTTTATAGTCTTCAGAATGAGTAAAACTGAACACGGCTCTATTAATTTTGAGAACATGGTGCTAATTATCCCTCTTCTGGGCCCGGGTGCAGATTACAGTAGACTCTTTCTCTACACCTCTGTTTCTCATTCTCGGCACAGCCCTGGCGACAGGAACTTGACTTGGAGGAGTTAGCAGTGTCGCCCAGAGTGACTTCACTCGGAACTGACTCATTTTAGTGTTTTTGGTCTCCGGCAAACGTGGGTTGAACACTCATGCAGGCCCCAAGACCAACCAGGCTGTCCTGAGCCTGCCTAGCAGACTGCGCTGCACTGTCCTTGGTACGTCCTGTCTTGTAGTGATTAAGACCAGCACGTTAAAAGCAAGCCTTGAAAACTTCAGAGCTTATATCTTGCTTTCTTTTTAAAATTGTGTTCTCTCCAATCCTACAAATGCTACAATTCAGAAAAAAAAAAAAAGAGTACAGGAATGCATAAAGCAGAAACTGAAGATCATCAACGATTCTATTAAGCAGAGAAAAATCAGTGACCTTTTTTTCAGGTATATCCAGTTCACTTTGTGGAAACCTGTGTGCACACGTACTCTTGGCATCCTTGTACTCACAAGTTCGAGCACTGTAGGTTGATATCATCTTATACTTTTCCACAGTGATTATAAGCAGAGCTGTTACATGGACCAGGCTTCCATTATTTAACTGGTCCTAATTTATTTCATTAACTGATTTATTTCATCACTTTTAGAAACAAAGCTAGCTGTCCTGACAATATCAAGACTATAGCCAAATAGTTTTAAATGTGAGAAATCAGAATACGTGGAAACCTGAAGAATTGGCCAGAAAATGAAATGTATCCCCAGGAGATAGCAGGAAATATCAGCTAGCTCTGATGGTAGACGTGGATAATATTTAATTCTAGATTTTAGACTGAAAGATGGGGACAAAGGTGAAAGAATAACTTGAAAATATTATACATTCTTATACATTAAAAATAACATGACTGAAAATGCTGGAGAACAGAAACAGAAAGAGGAAAGTAAAAGACTATTAATTGATGTGTGGTAAGAAGTGAGGGTTATAACACACCGTTTAGTGTTGCTCCCACAGTGTGCACGCTACACTGATGTGATTATTCAATTGATTATTTTTCTTATTTCACATATACAAAAAAAGATACCACTTAAAGGCTTAAAAAACAATTGTAGAAGTCTAAAGAAAAGTGGATCATTAAAATAAATTATTGGTTAAAAAATATAACTATTGTTATCTTCTTAAATACTAAATATACACCAATAATAGAAAAAGGAGAAACATTTTATTATATTTGCAAACATAAATATATCGAGTATAATCTATAAATTATAAAAATAGCTATCTCAGTGCTGGGAGACTGTAGAATACAAAGGGTAGGAGTGAGACTAAAACTTCTCAGAGTTTTGACTTTTGAACCATGAAAAAATTATAAACACTCAAAATGTAAAATTAAATTAAAAGAATAAAAAGGCAAACATTGAAATTGCATGTAAATGATGAACCAGACTCTGTATCAAATTGTATATATACATGCGAAAGAAAGTACACCTACATAGAAAACAAAATTAGTTCAAATAAAACTTGAGTGCATCTTCATAGGATATATTCTATGAACAGAAAAATTTAAGGAAATATTTGATTGTATTCAGTTTTTTGCAGTGATAGAATCAGGGTAAGTAATATTATGACTATTTTGTGTGTCTTAAAGCATATGAGAAATGAAAAATTGACAGAAACTTTTTGGAAAAATAGAGTCCTCACTGCAGGAGAAGGTAAAATATAAAATGGGGGAAGAGAGGAAAATTCTATGATACTGGATTTGAAGGAGAGTAGTGTGAACTCATGACTTCCTGAGCAAGGGAAAACGTGTTTCTTATCACTGTACAAGGCCTAGAGACAGTGATATCTTAAGAGCAACGGTCCCATCTAGCAGCCAGATCTTGGCTTCTAAATGTCACTCTTCACTGGGGAGAACAAGGGCTCTTTGCAGAAATAGCTGTTTCTATATCCAAGGCAGGAAAAGGACAAGGTAAGCTTGGAACGCCACACGTCTTAGGTGTGGGAATGCTCCGGGAACAATGGAACTGGGTCAGAGTGATGCGGGAGTCAGATTGCAGGGGCTTCCGCTGGACACACTGGAGTCAACTTGAGCATCCAGTGGGAAGAGCAGAAAAAGAAAAGCTCTTTATTACAAAAGAATGTCCAGGAATAAATGCAGAAAGAAGGATGGAGGTAGAAAATGAGCAGACACGATACTACTACAGTGCGTGTTTCCGGACCGGAATGGTCGGGAAAATTTTTCTAGAATTCTGTGTTGGATGATACTGTCCAAGTTGAATCTGTTGAATCTAGTAACTGCGACCATGGAGATGGCCTCATTGTTAGAGAAGAGAGGCTGAAATATTAAGAGATGAATTGTTGTAGTATCTGTAAGGTGATTTGAATGGAACAGCAAAAATAAGTATGTATCACAAGAGTGAGAAAGCAAATGTGGCAAAATATTACCAATTAGTAAATCTAGATGAAAATTATGGATGTTTATTATATTGAAACTTAGACTTAAAAAAAAAACGGGATCACAAAGCTCATAGAAGAAACATAGTAATAAGAAATTTTAGAAGAAGAAACATATTAAGATGTTTTAAAATAACAACATCGACTTTTGTTTTTCACTACTAGGGATTGAATCCAGAGCCTTCACACTGAGCTATATTCCTATATTCTTATTTTTTATTTTTAGACAGGGTCTCGCTAACTCTTTAAATTGCCCAGGCTGTTAGACCTTTGTCTGATGGATAGCTAGCAAATATTTTTTCCCAGTCTGTGGGTTTTCGCCCTACTCTATTGGTGATTTCTTTTGCTGTGCAAAAACCTTTTAATAGCATGTGGTCCCAAGCACTGATTCTTTGTATTGTTTCCTGTGCAGTCTGGGTTTTGTTCATAAATTTTTTTCCTACCCCTATGTCTT
>PVJO010021262.1:0-30399 GCA_004026905.1 Hystrix cristata | reverse complement strand
TTAAGTGGAAGAATTTGAAAAACAAATGATGATTTTTAAATGTCTCGGGGAAATACATACAGTATGATTTGATTTATATAATAGTAAAAAATAGGCAAAACCACAAGACATGTTTCTCTTTTAAAGAATTAAACAGTTATAGAGTAAAGCTCTTTAAATAGCAAAATAATTTTCACCCATTGGGAATTTCTCATTCTATTCAGTGTACATGTATATTCTTTTCTATATAGAAAACATTTTGTAATCATGTTTGGGCAGAGGAAGAGACACCATGAAATAAAACTAAGATATCATGTCCCAGAGTAGGAGGAGAAATGGGAAAACTGTTGTAGAAGCAAAGAAAGAGAGAACACTCGGCATTGGCAACTGTTGCTAAGCAGTGTGGGATGTAAAATGAAGTGAAGCTGATGGAATTAGGACTGAGGAGGTCAGCAGAGGATGCGATGAGTACGGTCTCAGTAATAGAGCGGGGTAGATGCCAGAAGACAGTGGGTTGAGGAGCAGTAAAAAGCAATAAGTATAAACAGCTCTTTAAATAATCTTTAGCAGCAAACGCAAGGAAGGAGGTAGATTATAACTTAAGCAAAAGGCAAATTTAGCAGCATTTTATTAGAGAACATAATCTGGACTAGACTATACATCAAGGCATTGAAATGTTTAAACAGAAATTTACTTTTAGGGGAAAAAAACCACTTATTTCAAGAAAAAGTCTTCTGGACAATCTTTGAATTGAGTCTTTTTTAGTGAAAAAAAAATATGATATTTCAAGTAACTATTTCATCTAGTTTCTAAAATTCCCCCAAAGGATATTATCTCAACTTCTGATCCCTCTACTAGCCTTTATAATTCTGCTTAATTATCTTTTCAATGTTCTTGCTCATTTTTAATGAACATGAATTGGACCAATTTGAATCATAACATGAAAACACACTGAGCTTGCATTAGAAAAATTACTGATGAAGGTGTCAACTTATTCTTTCCCTTTTCATAATAGGCAGTGTTTGTTATCACTGTAAACTAATGATTCACTGAAATCATGCAATGTATAGAAGCTCTCACCTGAGCAAGAATGTGTGACTATCTGAGTGAGATACGTGAGTTTCTACTAAGAAAGGAATGTTAATCTTAACATTACAAAAGATGCCGGGGACGTGAGATTTCCGTGCAGAAGGCTGTGACTGGTGCGCCTGAGTTTGGCCCCACAGGAAGTGAAGTTGTCACTGACTTTCACAGTGACGTCAGTCTTGGCAGAGAAGAGCAGTAAGGACTCGGGTGACTGTCCTTTATTTTAATAACAGACAACATTTTCAGGCTGTAACAACATGCTCGATACATTCTTCCATTACTGGGTTACCAAAGGAGAGTAAGAAAATGTATTACGTTTCTATTTTTTTTCCGCAGAGATGTGTATTTTTGTTCTGTTTCTATAGCAACATCGATGCAGTGACTAAAACTTTAACTCCTTTTTAGACTCCCGGATGGCTTCACGCAGCTTCTAAGCTTGACCCAGCTCTACCTGAATGACGCCTTTCTTGAATTTCTTCCAGCCAATTTTGGAAGGTAAGAAGAGGAAACGTTAGCTTTGCAGTTTTATTCACCTTCCGGAAAGTGCTTTACCAGCGCCTATACATGAGCCTTCAAAAGCCATAGCAGTGATTAAAGATGGGCCTCATTATTTTACAGCAAATAAGACTCTGTTCATGCAGGAATAAAGTTTATTTCTGCAAAAATGAAGTGAAATTAGGTTTTCACATAACATTAATAAACAAATTCTAGATGGTTTAGAGTTAAATTTCAAAAAACAAACAAATCTGGAAAGAATTCAGTTGTACATCTCTTGGATTGTGAAATACCTTTATAAATCATAGAAGCAAAAAAAATCATAAATCAATAAATTTGGCCCCTTGAGTACTTCTAAAGTGAAAAGAAAATAAAAAATTTAAGGTAAAACAACAAATTAGGAAAATATTTTCATTATATGTGGAAAACAAATTATGTATACCCTTAGTATATAAAGAATTCTTACAAATGACTATGGAAACAAAGATCTTGGGGAAAATGGGTGAATAATATGGTAAGGTGATTTATGGTAAAACACAGAGTGGCCAGTGAACACATGAAAAATATTTATCTTCAAAAATAATAAGTATAATACAAATTAAAATGACAATGAGAGGCTTTGTGTTCTAATCTGTTGCAAAAACTGTTTCTAGAGTGTTGGGCAGAGATAAGCTCGAGTTGTGCCCATCAGATGGCAAATGTTTTGACCTTTGTGCAGGGAATCATGCTTTAAAAGCTTTGAAACTGCTGAGAACTATTGCCTTTATCATTTATTTCTAGAAATATCTTATGCCCTCATCAAATATCACATAGGATATATAGACAAGTGTATTTATTATTTTTGACAAAATGAAGAAAGTGGAATCACATCTGCCTAGGAGGTTGGTTAAATAGATTATGATTCATCCACATGATAATACTATGTGGCAGTTAATAATCTTGTATCAGGAAAGTATATATTTTTAATTCCTATGATAAGTTAAATCTAGGAATACACTCGAACAAAATATATAAACTCTATTGTCAATAGGAATATGCATGAGACAAAACACTGGTTACTCGGGAGTGAAATCATGGGTAATTTTCATTTTCATTCGTATTTTTCAAAATTTTCCAGCCATTCTGCTCTGCAATTTTATTTTCTATTAAATATGTATCTTTAAAAAAAAGCTGGAACATTTTAATTTCATTGCTAACTGCATTTTTCTAAACCATCATCTTTGAAATTGTTCAAATAACAGGCCAAGTGTAATTCAGCACCTGTTCACAGAAGCTAGCATGTGACACAAGAACTCGTGGGACACAGTATCCACTTAACAGCATCCGTTTACACACTGAAAGCTCATGCACGTTTCCAAAATACTCTTGGTTTTGTGGATCACGATATATATCATATATATATACGTATGTATATACGTATATACATACGTATGTATATATACGTATGTATATATATACGTATACATATACGTATGTATATATACGTATATACATATACGTATATACATATACATACGTATATATATACGTATATATATATATACGTATGTATATATATATACATACGTATATATATATATATACGTATATATATACGTATGTATATATATAGCACCTGTGAACACCATCTACTTGAGCAGGTTTTAAAACTCACAGATTTTTATAAAAGTGTTTTCCTGGCTTCTAAATGAATTGAACGTTTACTGCCAATCCATATAAACTAGAACCGTCCTTCTGATACTGATCACAACATTATGATATACTTTTGAATTATAGAATCACTAAATATTTAAGTATCACCCTAATTTTGACTTTAGTGACTTGGATTTTTGTCAGGTCCCATTAAGTGATGGATTTCCAACATTTTGGCTTGTCTGAGCCACATGGAGTGAAGAAGAACTGACTTGGGCTGCATATAAAATATATAATATGATGAATGTTCCATACATAACAAAACTTCCTCTTTTGTATTTTAACTTACTAAATTATTTTATGAACTAATATAAGCCCAAGTTTAATAATTAATCTAAAAATTTATATGTGTGCTTAATAACAGTAAACACCTGTTTTCACAGGCACGCACATGCAAGTAGGTTGAAATATGATTATTGCTAAGCATGCGTTTTACTCACTAGATCGCACAAGTGTGTAGCGTCTGATACACACAGGTTTTGAATTAACTGTGTGTGGCTGTCACAGAAGGCAAGTTAGTGCTGCACTGCACCCTGACCTACACAGCTTTCTCTTGTCGCCTACACAAATTACGCTCTAACCCTGCACGATGGAGTCGTGAAAAAGACCACTAAAAATCACATGACATTGGTAACAGTTTATGACCTTGTGGGGCTGTCTAGCTGTCCAGGACCACATGTTTCCCATGGGCCACAACTTGGAAGCACCTGCTTTCAGTAATCCAAAAGTAATGATGAAATGTGAGTGAACAGAAAACGTAATACCAGCACCCAAACTACTTGGAATTAGAGTTTGAGCTCTGTGTAAACTGACTTCCAAATATGCTCTATTTTATTATTAGAATTTTAAAAGTTTTTTAACCTTCACTTGTGAAGTTTAACAAAAGGATGCTTAAGAACCCTTCTAAAACCTGAGATTATGTACTCCTAAAATCTAATATCAATCTCAAAATATCATCATGCCAATGGAGAAGATTTGAGACGTATGTTTAAGCAGTCTCTTTTACTAGCATTATACCCATGTGCTGAAGAACTAAACCACTTTATTTCATGTGCATGCTAATTAAATTGGAAACTTCATAGGAAGCACAAAAAATGGAAATGGAAAGAGACCTAGATTAATACTAAAGGCACAGTAAATATGGATTATAGGTGAAACACTCAAATAGCAAATATTCCTAAAACTTTAAGAATACAGAGAATCTAGTTACTATCTGTTCTGGAGTAGCTTCATCTGAGACATTTTAAAGCTCTGTTTGAACAGGAATAGCAATGGCATGTCCCAAATGGCGAACCTTAACACCGAGTTCTGAGATGCATTCCTAGTGACAAATGTCCCCCAAGCAATGGAAACTCTGAGTACCTCCCATCTTCTTCACATGACTTTCTTCAATCCTAATGTTGTCAGAGGACTGATGGCACTGTGGGCTTTCAAATGCAAACCCTTTCAGAAATGTTAACATAATACATTTCCCATTGTGTAATCAGTGAAATCAGTAATAGCTAATACTTATTAAAACTGATGATGTGCTAGGAATGCTTTTCATGTATTATATCATTTAACATTTTCAACCCTATGAATTTGGCTTTTTATTACACACCTTTAGTTAAACTGAAGTTAGAAGGGGCCATTTAATTTGCAAGGTGTCACAGACAGAATATGAAAGTTTACATTTTCATACAGATCTGTCCTATCACAAACCAAGTTATTTACCTCTCTGCAACGCTGTTTGCTTTTCAATCCAGTTATAATTTCTGGACGGAAAATATTACTATGTCTTAGTGAATACTTCACCTAGGATTTTATTCAACAGTCTGTTGAATACGCAAAATTAAATATAAAAGCGAGCACATTTTTATAAAACATTAGAAATTTAGAAGACCCGAGAGTCAATGATATCATTAACATATCTTTATTTTTACAAAAGCACTTGCCATTCCTGTGTTGCCGTGACTCTTCTTACCACCAATCTGCATATTTCTTTGATATCTGTAACCAAAGGAAAAATATTTGATCAGAGTTACTTAGATTATAACACTGCACTTTACCATAGGAATGTTTTATACAGAAATAAAATTAATTTTTAAAAATTCTTTTCTGTAGACTTGTCAAATTGCGAATCTTGGAGTTAAGAGAAAATCATTTGAAAACTCTACCAAAGTAAGTGATTGTGTATGTTTTGCACTTTGAGTTGTGGTTTTTTGGTAGGAGAAAAAAGAACTACTTACTTTTATTCTGGCTGTTTCGCCATTTTGACTGATTTATCCTATAATTTCTTCCTAAAGGTCAAAAAGTAAAGTAAATTGTATGATATTCATGTTAAATAAGTATGTAATGTGTCCCCAAAACTGTTCAGTAACAAGGAAAAGTAGTAGGAAGACGCTGTTTAAGATTTTTCTCATAGCTGAGATGCTTACCAAGAAATTGTTTCACTAGAAATTATGAATTTGTCATTTTTGTAACCAGAAAATAACAATTTTACAAAGTTCAGCCTACAAAGATGCTTATTTCTATAAGTTAATTTATGGATTGTGCTATTTTTTAGTTTTAAAATTGAGAATATGTCAGAAATTTTTAGAAAAAAGATTAAAATTTTTCAAGAGATTCTGAAGTGACTTAGTAAAAAGGAAAATGTTGTCTTCATATAATCTTACAAACTGTTCCCTGTACTAGTCTATTTAAAATTTGGTTCACATGAATATACAGGGTACTTGAAAGTAGCAACTGATCTCCAAAATGTTATCCATTAATTTAATAAAATGCTTTGTTTCATCCTACTTTCCTTTATTCATATCTAACAATGGAAGTTTCTGTTGTACAGAATAATTATTTTTGAATGTCAAAAATTATTTACAATGGTTTTTACTCAAATAAATCAACATGAATTTTATATCTTATGTTTAAAATATGTACCATGTTGCTCTGACTACCTTCCTTGAGTATTACTGAAAAATATTGAGTATAATAATGAGTTTAGCAAATATTTCAACAAGACACATTCTCTGCTGAACCATAGCATCTTGTTTATATTTTTAAAATCCTTTCTGTAAGCAAACTAGATTGAGTTCCATTGTTTTGAAATGGATATGTCAGTAAAATACCTTCAGCTGCAATTTAGGTATGATGTGAAGTATGACAATTTAATCTTTGCAATATAATGACATAATTATGACCATAATCTTCAACAGTGATATGAAATCCATTTAGATACACACATAGAGAACACATCTATGCATTCCTCAGTAAGTGGCCGTTCAGGAGAGAGCCTGGAAAGGAGGAAATGCTCCATCTCTCAGCACCCTGCACTTTCGAGTAATGCCTTTCTCTGGTCTGAAGCATTATTGCTGGACCAAGCCAAAGCACCTCCTGGTTTGAAGGCATCAGTCAACATGGAACTTGGTTTGACAGTCTTGCTTGTTCCAGTATTAATCTCCTGCAAATGTGGTTAGTGCCACTGTTTCCATCCCAAATGCTTTCATTTTCCACTTTTTAAAGTAATGACATGGCTAAGTGGAAGCTAAACGAAGATGAAGGAGTAGTTCTCCCGTTTACCTAAATGTCTGCATTTATGTCAAGGAAAAAATACTGAGTATGTGAAAGACAATCACGCTGTTCTAAAATACTGGCTTGGACTTTAACTGTAAAAGAAACCTGACCTAGATTGCAGGGTTTCAATTGTATTTTTTTTTTCCGGTGCTGGGGATCGAACAGGCAAGCACTCTAATCACTGAGCTAAATCCCCAGCCCTCAAATGTATCTTAAAAATAAAATTTTAGTGTAAACTAAAACCTGATAACGATTGATAATGCAGACTTTATAGAAAGTGAATAATACAGAGTAATGAGTAAAAATTCTTGTCATTCATGCATGAGTATTCTGTAGGCTTTGAGACTGTGGCCCACTATTAAATAAAATTAAAATAAGTAGAATAATATGCATGAACAAGTTTTGGAGTAGAAAAACATTATCAAAATCTATTAGAAGTGGATACTGGGTCTCCTTGGTAGATTTTTATGCGTATATATCTTGTATAGCTGTTACAGCTTTTCCATTTGAAGAAACATTTTCAGAGTTACTTGCAGTCTGGTGTGATCATTGTATACCTTATCAACAAAAATCTGAAGAACCAAATACAGATAGAAAACATATGGAGAGCTTTATTTTAGTTTTGGTGTCTGTGGGATGAGAATTACTGAAAGAAGTTCTGTCTTGAATAAAAATAAATTTCATTGTATGTTACACATTTTGATCACCAATGTAGACTTGTAATTTAGAGATATGTGAGAGCTTTCTAATTCCCTTCCTTTTCTACTTCCAATAAAAATAAATATAAAGATGTAGTTTTAGGAAAACCAATTTTAGTTTTATAATACCTACACCAAGAAGTGATAACTTGTGATTTCTTCAGGGATACAAACAGGATGCTGATTCTTTGGTGGGGTTTTGGTTATGTTGGATTCTTTTCATGTTTCGTCTTTAAACCTATATGCCTGGCAATCTGTGTAAAATGTAAAAGTATGGAAGAATTATGAAACAACATAAATTCAAATTTTCTGTTAATAAACTCAGAGATTTTGATGTGCGCAAATTCCAGGATCGATTTTTTTTTTCAGTTGCAAACAGGTGTTACTATAACACATTTTTTACAACATTCTGTTATGATCACTCTCTTGAACATCTGAAAAGAACCAGATAACTAAAAGACTAGCATTGAGGGTCCATGGTAGAGTTTTTCCCATATCAAAAATAATTAGCCCTTAATTATGATTTTAGAAGAGTAGCCAGAAAATGTGAGGATGGTAAGAATAGATCAAATGAATGTCAGACGTCAGGGATAGTCTTGCTTTGCTCATTGGTTGTATTCATTTACATGTTTGTTTGTTCGTGCTTGTCTCCACCTCCACAAGGTGTGTGAGGTTCGGGAATCCAGGAGAGTTTGGATTCTGGGCAGCTGTGCTAGCGGCGGTCTCAAAGGTTTGTAGTGAAGCTAGGACAGAGCTGTCCTCACAGAAAGGCTTGATTGAACTCAAGAGTTTGCTTCTCATTTCGTGCAGGTAGTGTTTGGCAAGGGTGACCCTCAGCAACTACTGGCAAAGGTAGCAAGACACTTTGGTCTTTGCCACGTGGGCTTCTCTACAGGGCGGCAGTTCAGCAGCTTGCTTCCCCCAAAGCGGCAGAGAAGGGCGGGAGAACGAACTCTGATTTCAGAAGTAACATACCACCACGCCATGGTTTCCACTGCATGTCTTTGGTCACAGAGAGCATGCCTGGTGGAGAGTGGAGGACGGAAGTGCGACTACCGGGAATGGGGGCGCTCCTGCAGGTGTTGTAGACGTCCCTGGTACACAGTGTCTGGCGCTAAGCATAGTTTCTCTGGGAATTCAGTTGACAGTACCATGGTCCGTCCGTTCATGCACTTAATTCTTTCCGTGATTCTGGTCACAAACCGAATTGGACGAAAACAGAATCAAATTCGATGGTACACCGAATGCATCCAGTGCAGAGGGCAGACACACAAATCAAATTCATGAGAAAGTTTTATCTTGGCACAACACTTCCCCCTTTGCAGGACTCTTCAGCTTTACTGGTGTCCCCCTGAGTAAAACAAATCTGTTTCTTGCTCGAGTCTGTGTACCTGCCTCTCTGCTCAGACTTCTGACCACGAATCTTTGCCCAGTAGTCTTTCTCATGATTTAGGTTTTTCATCTGCACAACATCTAACAGTGGAAAGATAAGGCTGATTATTGACAACTTTTGAGTCACTGACCATGCTGAGAATCTGAAAAAAAAACCCACTATCAGGAAAAGTACTGATTCTAAAATTTCAGTGCATTTCCAGTATATTCATGGCTTAGCTTTACATTTTCACATTTTTATTTTCACTTAAAGGTAGATTATTTGACTGTTTCTGTTAAAAAGCTGCACTAAAATACCAAGAATACTATGAAAGGGCACCAAAACAGGACCCTCCCAATTCGGGGGACCAAATTTGTAAAAATAGATAACTGTAATCAGGTAACTGTTTTAGTATTTTCAGTCCGGAAGAGGACATTTCATTGGGAACGTTTTCTTTTTGGCTGTTAACAGGATTATGTTTTATTGTGATTTATAAATGTTGCACCATAAATTTTAAACTATTAAACTGTAGTTAGTACCATATCATATATGGTAGATGTGATAGTAGACGGAGTGTTCTTTGTATTATTTCACTCATTACACATTCTTACTTTTATTAACTGACTTTCTCAATAAAAACAGACTCATGGACTGCAATTTTCGCTCTGAGTGAATACCGAGGAAACTCTGTGTAGCGCATACATGTAATAGATGTACAGTAGATGCCAGTGTATTTGGCCTAACTGGACATCCTCTAAACAAAAAGACACCTTAAATTATACATATTAGCAAAGCAGAGCTACATGGAAATACTGTTAATAAGAGATATGAGATCATGAAAGTCAGAAAAAAGACCAGTGGACTGTTCTCAACTGAGGAAGACTGAAGAGACTTTAACAAAAAGTGATGTGATTCTGAATTGGTTCTTTTGCTAGAAAAGTCATTATTGGGACAAATGGCAAATTTCAGTGGGTCTGAGGATCGGTGGTACAGTATGTCACTGTTAATTTTCTGACTTGGATAGTTGTACTTTTGATGGTAGGAGAATGTCTTTATAGAAATACATGCTGTAGTATTTGAGACCCACAGGAAGCCAGATCAGCAATTTACACAATAAGACTATTACTCCTGGTACATCAGTTTCCTTGGCTTCAGAAACAGCCGATTAGTAGCATACCCTATTGGGTGTGTCTGGGTGGATCACGGAGCTGTGGCTTGGGTACTGTATGTGGTCCCTGCCTGTTCCCCTCTGGTACCATTCCCCTGCTCTGCTCTCTGGCAGTCATGAACTAAGCAGCTTTGCTCCAGCAGGCCTTTCCGCCATGATGACCCTGCCTTGGAGCCAGCTGACTACAGAATGAATCCACTTAATTTAAAGCTAAATTAAATCTTTTCTCCTTTAAAATGTGAGTGTTGGATATTGTGTCCTGTAATGGAAAAGGTGGATGATACACTCTAGTTCTGGAAAAAAAAAAAAACTTTTATAATATTTTGCACTTTTCTGTAACTTCATGATTATTCATTATAATACTCATTTTTTTTACTGTTGTCCTTTGATTTATATTTATATCCTAGGATATAATATATCCTATTAATTTTTAAGTATACTCTATTTGAAGCAGATTTCTGGAACTTACTCATCTTGCGTAACGGACAGTTTATACCTTTCGAACAGAAACTCTCCATTTCCTTCTCCTCCTCACCCGTCACAAACATTCTGCTTGTTTTCTAAGAGCCCGACCATCTCAGACACCTGGTGTGAGTGCAGATGTACAGTATTTGTCCTTCCGTGACATTCTTCCCTCACTTAACATGTTCATCCATGTTATCACACATGGGATAATTTCCTTCTTTTTTAAGGCTAGGTAATAACTCATTGTGTGTGTGTGCACATGTTCATACATCATAGAATGTTCAGGTTGTCCCTGTATCTTCACTATTTTGAATAATGATGTAATAGACCCGAGAGTCTAGATGTTGTTTTGAGATCATTATTTCACTTCTTTTGGAGATATACTCAGAAGGGACTGCTGAATCACATAACAGTTTTACTTTTTTGAGAAAACTGCTCACCATATTTTACCATACTGATTTCTATCATAGCTGCAGATGTTTACATCCTACTGGATAGAATATATAAACTTAAAAAGTTATTGTCAGGGAGAAATTTTTAAAAATATAAATAAAAAGTACTGTAATATCAATATAGAGAAAATTTTCAGCTTTTTTTCTGAAATATTTGTAGATATAGAGAATAGGGAGTAGTTTTTATTTATGAACTAAAATGTTTAAATATTTATGAAAGTGGCATTTCAATAAAAGGTTCTACCTATATGAATTATGGATACATAATATTCCTGCTTGAGTAAAATAAGTATTAATAATTATCATTCAAATTTCTAAGGTACTTTCAAAAAATGTTTTTCAGTAAGTTCATTTATTCTTTGATAAGATTTCTCCACTTATCTAAAATAGAATGTGTGCCATATTTTCTTTTAATCTCTCTTTCTGTTACCTATTTTACTATTAGCTATCACTATCAATATAATGAACCAATATTCATAAATTAATATGTATCTGAACTAGACAGGTGTGACTAAGTCATTTTCTCTTCTCATTTGACTGTCTTAGTAATGAATTTATTTCCCTTTGCATTGTGGCACGCTACTAGTTCTTCCAATGAAATTCATCAACAGGTTTCTTAGTGCTGTTGTAATAAAAATTACATTGCCAAGCACAGCTTATTATATAGCTTTTTGATGTTTCTATTAACTCTGATTTTGTAATTCTGTTTTGTAAGTGTAATACATTATTGGATAGTTGAGATTTTATAATCACATTACTCAATGCTTTTTCCAGTTTATGTCGATTTACAAGGCATGGTGTTTTTTCTGAAGCCCTGGTGCAATCCCATTTGGAGTTACTTTTATCAACACTGGCAAAACGACAAGTTAGGTATCCAGTAGTTACCATCGTGCCCTCTGGTTTTAGAGAATGTTAAGTAGAAGCAGGTGTTTTCTTTACATCTTCTCACTTAGTGCTTTATTTTCACTTCAAATGAAATGAGCCAATGATACTAAACATTTAAAAGCAGCATTTTATAACTTGTATTATGATAATGTAATCATTAGAATCTCCTTTAAAAATCAAACATGAATTTTCCATAGGTTTGCAAAAGGAAAGACTGTGAGCTCTTTGTCTTATGAACTAATTTTAGTTCTTCTGAACTTTACACTCTCATCATGAAATTAAGACTGTGAGGGTATTACGGTCAGCTGAGATTGTGTCAGATCCAGTGAGGAGACAGGCACCGGCACGAGAGCCAGATAACACCATGGCATCCAAATGGCTCTTTTCATAGCACTTCAATGAATAGCTCCGCTGATCCCCAGTGATTACGTGTGTCAAAGATGAAAACTGCTGTCTGATATAAGAGTGAGGTTGAAAGTGCTGTGACTTCATTTTCATAAACTCCAAGGCTTCAACGCTCATGAAACAATTAGGCTGTAATCTTAGTTCGTTTTTTATTCAAGAGGAACCCTAATGCCCTTCAGTGGGTATATGCTTTACTGTCAGACAAACCTGGATTTGTACCCAGGCCGTGGAAGCTCGTTTATGAGTTAATTACCTTCTCTGAACCTCAGTTATTTTTTTTAAAGAGTACTGTGTATCATTACATCTTTTAAGGTGGAAAAATGATGAAAATAATGGTTGTTATTATTTATATCTTAAAAATAGTATATCGTGGCACTTAGAAATTTGGGGTGTGTTCAAAAAAATATTGGCATAAATTGTATATTTGAAAATTTTATCTCTTAAAACTACCATAGGAGAATGGCATTATTTTTATTCCCTTTATCATAAAAACCTTAATAATAATATGTAATGCTGATACAGCTTTGTTATTTTTTAGCAGTACTTAATGAGAAGTGTTGTAAAGACAGTCTATAATCTTCAATAAAGTCTATACAATATTTAAGTATCTAGTTACTAAATCTTAGGCTGTTTTTTTATTTTAAAATTGTAGTTTCTTGTAAATGTCCATTCT
This sequence comes from Hystrix cristata, assembly GCA_004026905.1. Classification (NCBI taxonomy): domain Eukaryota; kingdom Metazoa; phylum Chordata; class Mammalia; order Rodentia; family Hystricidae; genus Hystrix; species Hystrix cristata. The sequence goes on along the minus strand of PVJO010021262.1, from coordinate 17,483 downwards.
ATGTAGTAAAAGGCATGATGAAATTTTTTTAAACACCCAACACACATCAGAAAAGGCACATGACCACCATTTGTATCTTCGTGTACTTTAAAAATAAACACAGCAGATTTGCACATTCAAATAATTTACTGTGGATGATAATATTCCTCTTTGTAGTTTCAACATAAACACAATATCTTCACTAAAGACGTGATCTGAAACATGAATATTAATATTCATTTCGGTTTCACTCTCTCTGGCCCGAAAAATACACAGAGAACCCAGTTAACCGACCATTGCTTGTCATCTGAGATAGCTCTGTGTCCATGAATTGCCAACATTCATAGCTAACCCGAGCTTTTTAACCTGAATTCCAATTCCATGTACCGACAGCCACATCTCAAAAGGAATACTCAGCACATATCAAAACTCAGATTGTCTTCATCTCTACTCCCCACCACACAGCAAAACGACCGAGCTGGGCGAAAATCTCGGCTTCTTCCTATATGCTGTGTAAAGACAGCATTGTCCACCTTGTGATGGAGATCAGGGAAGTCAACTCATTTTTCCTTTCCTACCACACCTGATAGCTGACCAGCAGTTATATCACATCTAAACCTCTTCTGCCCATTGTTCTCACTCTTCTCCAGTTCTTCAGTAATACTCGCCTTGGCTTCCAACACCCCCCAGTCCGTGCCATTAGAATCCCTTGTCCCAGGTTTCTTACTAAAACATACAGTGAGTGACATATGTCGATTTAAAAGCTCACAACGACTGTTCACGGCTTTCGGAAGACAAACGTGTCAAGACCCTTCTTGCTCTGGAGGCAACATTCTTGGCTTCATTATCTCCCAACTTTTTCACCATCACACGGGGTCTGTGCAACACTCAACACAGTGCAGCTTTAGACCTCGAAGCTTCATTCGTGAAACCGTTCCTTTTTTGTCTGAAAAACTGCTAATCATCCCCTAACTTTCCCATCAGTCTTGTCATGAAATTAACCATAGACTCTGCATTCAGGTGGGTAGGTTGGACATTCTGCTGCAGGCAAAGTTTCCACAGGAGTTTGGATCTGATTATATAGTCTTAATAAAAAATCTAATAAGTTTAACTTTGTAAGGATTTTTTTTGCTTCATGCTAAATATGTTATCTAATGCTGTATCCTCATAGTCCAACTGCCAAGTAAGCGATTGCTTAACAGTGGGCTTTCTTTCCCAAGCTACAAATTTTACAGTGGCACAATCACAATGATGGACACTCAACAGGCTTTTGTGAATGGCTTTTTACCAGGACCGTTTTGCAGTTAGGTACAGGGGGGAAAAAGAACTGAATCTCAGCACATATATTTTATTAAGGCATTTAGTGACATTTCCCCTCCACCTGTGCTTTGATTTCTTACTTTAAAAAAAAGATTCTTCATAAACAATGAGCTACTACCTATTATTGATAGTTGCTTCATTACGATTCACTAACTGTACCTAACACTCCATAGATTTTCCACTTCTTGTTTCCTTTTTTTCTCTCTGCTTAAATCAGGGTTATTTCGGGTCTTTCAATATGCAAAATATGTCTTTAAAAAGCCTGATTTTCTGCTGAACAGATGCAAGAGGAATATGTCTAAATTGCTATAGTTTCCCACAGTTTCTCTGACATTTGAGATTGGTGCCTGAGCAATATTTAAAATAAAAAATTCACATGAGATATTGGTTTTATTATTTTAGTTTCTTTGGATTCATATTTTGTATTTCCTTATTGTGACATGAGATTTTAGATTGTCCTTTCATCTTAAGCAGTATGATTTTCTTCCTGCCAAACTAGTTATTCTCCTATTTTTAGTTCTATATTATTTATGCTCAAAAGGACCCCAAACCTTTACTTAACTACATTGTAATTATCTTCCACTTTAAATTTAAACTTTACTCATAATTTTTTAACTCATAATTTTAACAGAACTCCTGTTCACATTTACTGCAGAGTACCAATCTTTTTTTTTTTTTTAATATTTTTGTGCTGGGGATCAAACTCAAGGCCTTGCGCTTGAGCAGTCTTTTGTAGTTATAAAATAAGTGTTCTCATACTTTAAGTGAACTAAATCGGACACTCGTGAGTACACATCGAATTGTTTCTCTGATATGAGAAACTATAACTGTAAATAAGGACAAAGAGGTATAATAAATATTATATAAAAGGAAGATAATATACAAAGGAGAGGAGTACTAGAAAGAAAGAAGGGGGAAAAGCAGAAAGGCAACAAAGGAAAGAAAAGGGAAAGGGAAAATATGGAAAATTATGAATAAACCTGCTGTAAATAGGGAGGGAGGGAACAGAGGGGAGGGGTGGGGAAGGGGGGGAGAACCAATATGCATCATGTACAGGTACAAAATAAATGTGATGAATGTGACCATTACATGTAAAACGTACCAATACGTGTTCTTGGTTTAAAATAAAAATTAAAAAAAAAATAAAAAAATGTCCTCTAAATTTATGACCAAGATTAGAAATAAAACTAATGAAATTTAAAACTAGGGCTCTTATCAAGTAGTAGCTCAGTAAATTTATATTCATTTTGAAAAATATCAAATAGAATATATTATACTTTATAGATTGATTAAAAATTAGAATTAAATTTTCTATTTAGGAAATGTTCAGCAGCACTTTAGATAAATGAATTCTTTTGTGTTTTAATTAATTTAATCTATATTATGCTATATACATTTGTTTTAAAATCAGAATTAAATTCTCCAGGAAATGTTCAGGGACACTTTAGATAAATGAGTTCTCTTGTATTTTAATTATAATAAAATGTTACTAAGGCTAACAAAAAGGAGATCTATTACCTGAAGACTCCATGCAAGGAATTGGCCTGATGTTTTTGTCTTTGTTTTGGCAAGACCAGACAGGGAAGATTTTTGTAGATGTAGAGAGACTTGTATGATGAGAAGAATGACATTCTGGAAAAAGACTAAAAGCCACAGTCTAAAATAAGAGCAGGTATAGAACATCTGTGATGGTTCACACAATACAAGCTCGATGTGGTTAAGGAGAAAAAGACCAGAGTATTTGGAAAATCATGAGTCTGAATAAAGGGGTATGAAATGGGCAGGAGAAGAAGTGGGGAAAAATTATAAGACGCCTTGTGAGCCAAACAGTTTGGAAATTAGGATTATATTCTGATTGTCATGGGAAACCATTGCTGCTTCCAGCAGTGGAGAACTGTGATTGACAAACAGCAGCCTGACTGCTCTGTGGAGAAGGGGTTTTAGCTGGTCAAAATTGAAAGAAGAACACCAATTTGGAGATGACTACAACAGTGAAGATGAGAAATGATGATTTTTTTGTCTAGGTTTGTAGCTATGGAGATGTGAGTGGGAAGACTTCAGAGCTATTTTGGACTTAGAGCCTTGATGATATACAGATTTATGGTGAAAGAGAAAAAGAGGGATCATGGAGAATTTCTGGTTATGTTTCCCTTTCTCTAAAGTGTCTTGGTGCACTACTGGCAAAATTAACTATGCTTTACTCCTTCTTACATAGCATTTTGTACATTTCTTTATGAAAGCATTAATTATATTATGTCAAATTTGTAGTTATGAGTATATCCCCAAGAAAACTGTAAACTTTTAAAAAGAAGGACTATATCTTATTTATTATCTTCATATTGGCAAGAATGTGAGACATGTTCTCAAAGAACACTTGCTAAGTAAAGGCAGCAATGCAAAATGAAAGGAGAGCTTTAGTGCCTAGAATAATGCCACATATGTGAGTGGGCACTTGGTGAATGCTGTATGGATTTTAAGGATGATGAATGAATAAGAAGTAAAGCCATGTGATACTTTCTCACTAAATAATCTGTTGACTATAGCTGGCTCTTGATTATTGATAAATTAGTAACTCAAGCATACTGTACACTGCAGATCTTTAGCCATTCCACTAGCATTGGAGAGAGTACACTACGCATTAAAATGGTTGTTAGTAGCTTCTGCTTTTAAAAGGGGTTGGCAATGTAAACTGACACTCTTAAATTATATGTGGCTATTTTTGCTTTCTTAAATTAATTGAATATATTATGAATTTTAATTGAAAAAATAAATACCAACTTTGGGTGTATTCTCAGGTTATGTTTCCATGTAAGTAACTGTATTTTAGTTGGAATGAATTTCCGTAACATTATGTGAAATGAAAATGGGTTCTAAAGAAGGAGATGACAAAGAAGGTACAATGTATTGTCAAGCAATATGGCCTCTTCTAAATTGCCAAATGTTGTTGCTTAGGAAACAACATTTAAAGCACTGTGTATCTGAATATCCATAATGCAGTTATTTGCTGTTAACACCTTTTACCAAAGTTTCTATAGGTACTAAATCCACTGTGCTTAGAAATGTTTACAAAGTATTTTAGTCATCCCTCATACTCAGATGTAAATACTGCATATCGCTGATAAGACTGACTTCACAGGAGAGAGAAAAAAATAACATCTAATAAATGGCAAACACAGTGTTCTGTTGTTATGTTTATAGAACTTTTATTTGATTTGCAACCTAAGATTATAAAATAAACCATAATTTTAGTGGAATTCTGTTCTGCTTGAGCTCCCAGTAAGAAATTAGTACCTTCTTTTTTCCTTTTAGATATAATTTCAGCTGTAAACATTTTGCATTTGAAATAAGTTTTCAGACTGTCATGGAAAGAAACTTGTTGAAAGAATCTAATCCAAAATGAAGGCAGACCTGGACTTCAGCAAACTGTAGGAGAATGTGAGTGAGAAATACGAACTCAGTTGGTTTGGGGCAATGAATGGCTAGTTCCTTTTATAGTAGCAATGTGAAACCTGAAATTCTGTTTTCACTTGTATTTCGCCAAAATACATTATTTTTAGTTTTTAAAGCATATATAGTGATTAACATTCAAGATTGGCTCAGGAGTAAAATTAACCTCCCTGTAAAATCTGACAGACATTCCATTGACAAGGCTCTGGGTATGGAATAGGACAAGTACCCTCACGGATCAGAAGACACACATCCTCTGGCCCTGATCCATCACCTCTTAACACTAGGGATGGAGATTTCTCTTTCTCTCCATCCACCTTGCTAACAGTGTATAGACTGTACTGTCCCCTTACCTGGTACTTGTAGTGCAAGGACCAGGTGCGGTGTAGCAGCAAGAGGGCACCAGGATATCTCCAAGGTTGCGAGTGGTCACTAATCCACTTCCTACTAGGAGGAAAACCCCTGAACATGAGGGAAAAGTCTCAAAAATGTCATGCTTCATCACCCAGTGTAAATGTACCAGCCTCTAGCCCACCCCAACAGAGCCGCAAAAGCTGGTCTGATTAATCCTTCAGTCTGATCATCAGAGCTGGGCTTCCTTTGGCTCCTCAAGTACAAGCATCTTTCCTATTTTGTCTCACCGTTTAACTCTATCTAATAAGTCTGCCTATGCCTCTCACTGATGTGTTCTGACATCCTTTTATATGATGAAAATGTACAAACCTACTGGGTGTGGGGCAAATCAGAACTCCCATCTCTTTGGAGTAGTACCTCCTCAAATCCCATTCGATGTGCCAGTTTGTGATTTCCATCTGGATTGAGCAAAAGAACCCTTGACTGATAGTAACAGATGATGCAAAATCCCATTAAATTCACATTATGTTTGTCACTCTTACTCTACCCACAAAATAAGTATTAAGTAAATCAACATGGTTGAACTATGACCTGTCTTTAAAATGAGACTCTTGGGTATAATAGAAATGAAGAAAATTAACTTCCTTAAAATTTCTTCTATTGTTTTCTTTTTTAATCTCTTAATAACTCTTTTTTTCCCATCTCCTCTATTGCACTCCCTTTTACCCCTCTTGTTTTCCCTTTATCTCCTTCTTCTTGCCTATTAGTTGTTCTCCTTCTACTTTAATGTCATCTTTTTTAAGACTCCACATATTAGGGAAAACATGTGATCTGTGTCTTTTTGAGCCTGGCTTATTCTGCATAACATAATGATCTTCTGTTGTTTTCTGTCACATTTTTCCATCTGTAGCTTCAAACAGAAATGTATACATATTTTTTCCTCTGGGATTACTGAATATATGAAATGAAACAGGAATACAATTTTTGATATATTGTAAACTATTTTTAAGGCAATTCACTCAAGATGACCTGATGCAATGATGAATCAGATGTTTTTATAATCTTGTACAGAATGCAGTTATTGTTTGAAATTCTATAGTAAAAAACGAGTGTGGCTTTGGGGGATAAAACAGCTGTTAGATGTCCTGGTCCAACAGTTTAACAGCAAAGTTTTAAAGTATTCTACTAAATTCCAATATGAATTTCCAAAATATACCAATACTTTAAAAATTAAAAAATTCTAATGGTGATGTAGTTTTAAGTTTTCAGATCAAACCTAGATTTTCTCTAACTCAGCGTGCTGTTCGCTGCCTGCAGGGGGAACATGATAGCCAAGGGGAGGGACTTGAGGTTTACAGGAGGGTGGCCACGATTTCAGATCACTTTCATTCCCGAGTCCTTGGTAACTTAGAGCGTGTCACTTAGCCTCTGTGATCATCCGCTCCCCGCACATGTCATGTATTTAAGCACTAGACTCAATACATAGGTGCCTTGAGCATGGTCGATGCATGATAAATGAGTGTCCGTTATCTCACCCCAGCAGCAAACAGAAAGCCCAGGAGAAGCGTCTCAGAGGGGATCACACCCTGTAGTCATCCCTGCCCAAGATACAGATGTGTTCAGGGAGAAAGGGACAGCCAGGCTACACCGCCTCTAGCATGCTACATGGCCCGCGTTGATGTGCTCTTTCCTCCTTTCTCTTCCATTTTTGAGTCTGAAGTTCCGGCAGGGCTTCTTCTTGGTTCACAGTTTACGAATTCTGCCCGCCTCTGTTGCTTTACCTCCCAGTGAGAGTTACACAGTGGGATGCAGATAACAACTGCTCAGGAGGCTGAAACACTGATGTTAGAATCACCCCCTCTTGCCTACTAAACCGTGAGTCATAGACACTTGCACTAAACTGCCCGCTGGCTCAAGCACCACTTTGCATATCCTGAGTTATGTGACCTCTAGTTCTCAAGTAACTGTCCTGAGTCCTTTTATTTATCTTGATAACCTTCTCGATGCTTCACATCTCTCTAAAGACAAAGAAATTCATTGCACAGTGATAAAAGGGTCAATTCCACAGGAAGATGTAACAATTGTAAATACATATGAGAATACCTAAGTATATAAAGCAAATATTGACATATTTGAAAGGAGGAAGTGACAGCAATACAAAAAATTGAACTCTTTTCTTTTTTTTCTTTTTCTTTTTGTGGTACTGGAGATTGAACCCAGTACCTTCACACTGAGCTGCATCCCCAACCCTTTTTTGTAGACATTGTTTTGAGGCAAGGTCTCAAAAAGTTGCTAAATTGCCGAGGCTGAGCTCAAACTTCTGATCCTCCTGCGTCAACTTCTCATTAAGGTATTGCAGGTGTGCACCACCATGCTCAGCTACATTGTACTCCTAATCCTAGGTAACTGATGAGGAAACGCATGCCACTATTCATAACCAGAATTAAGCTTCTCTGATGCCTAACCCTCCAAGAAGGTTTACCTGGGTCAAACCAAAACCGAATTCACTGCTTGACAGAGAACCCCTGAGAGATGCTTCTCCTGAGAGATGCACTGTGTATATGAGGATTATAATAATGAATGTATTAGAATTGCATGTTGAAATTCTCCACCAACTAGAATGATAACCTATTTAAATACCTTTTAGTTGCAAACAGTAAATGTGTGCTGTGATTTCAGAAGTTTATTCAATACTTTTCTAGTGTTATTTTAGCATTGTGTACCTGTATAGGTACTATGTGTAGTATCAAAACCATAATTGTATTCAATTATGGTCCTCAAATCAAATATACTGTTGATAGCTAATTTGAATATGCTGTCTTCCTTTGTCAGTTAGTAAAGACTATTATTATAAGTTGAGCCAAGAATTTTTTATTCCCTTTTATTTTGCTCTGGTGGCAATTAGGGTTAATGGTTTCTGATATTATTTAAGTCTCTTTCTTTTGACAAGTGTAATTAATCTTTTGGAGGAAGCATTTCTTAGGTAAATTATAAAAATTTAAATGTCAACCTCTCTCTAAATATAATATTTTTCTTAACATCTAAGAAGGTTGAGGAGAAAAAAAGAAGAAGGTTGAGGGTAAGAAATTCAAAAGAATAGAAAAAAGTTTCTTTAAACTGACAAAATGATAACTTCATTTTGACCTGAAAGTGTAAATAAAGACTAAAATATTGAGAAGGGGAAGAAATTGTCCAAATGGGAAAGGGAACAAGGGAGGGGGAAAGGAACAGAGGGACAAGAGAAATAAGAAATGGAAGGAAAAAATGGAAACAAAGCTTTTGTACATGAGGAGGGAGGAGAGGGGGAGGGGAATGGGAAAAAAAGAAGCAAGAAGATATATCATGTACAGGTACAAATTCCCTATGATAAATGTTCCCAATATGTACATCTAAAATGTACCATTAAAATAAAATAAAATTAAATTAAATTAAAATAAAAAATAGGGCTGGGGATTTAGCTTAGCGGTCAGAGTGCTTGCCTAGCAAGCCCAAGGCCCTGAGTTCGATCCCCGGCACTACCAAAAAAAAATAATAATAATAATAAAATAAAATAAAAAATAAAAAAATTCCTAAAGAATCTACTCAAATTAATTTATATTTTAATAGTGTATGTAGGTAAATATTGGGAGAAACTGTCTTAATCTTTCTTCATTAACCAATTAAATCAAACTAAGAAATGTGCACGTGTATACTGAATATATTCATTTCTACTGCAGCCCACTGATGAGCTCAATTTTCCTTTCTTCCAGTGGTTCCCACAATCTACAAAATTTAATTAACCATTCTATTTCTCTTTTGTTTTCCTTTGCTTAGACAGACATTGATTTTCTGATTAGGGGTTTTTCTTAGTTATTGGTTTATAAACTTCAAAAAGCTTGCTCAGTGAAATACATATTCATTGTTTCATTTTATTTTGCTGAATAGTCAGCTCTTGTGTTTTCTTTATTTTTGTATGGATCGTTTTCATTCTGTTTGTCTGTAGACTCTTTACATCTCATTATTTCACAGCTTTAAACCTGCCAAGCACTGGACTGAAATTCTTTATATTTATCAGTGTATTTAATTCACTTAGTATCACTGTCTCGTAGGTACCACTGTGAGTTGCCATTTACTAATGAGGAAAATAAGACATAAGGAGACTGAATAACTTGCCAGATATTACTGCTGAACTCAGGGCCTCAGGCATGCTGGGTGAATGCTCTACTGCTTAGCTACCATCACCAGCTCCAATACTGCAAAGCTCTCAGAGGTAGATTAGGAGTTCAGAGACAGCTCTGACTTAAGAATTTGAGTAGAAATAACTAATGGTAACAGTTATATTCCTTACCAACAATATAATCATACTGTGCCCTTAGAAAATCTGAAATGGATAAGAAATATGCAAGATGATGATGGGCGACAATATAAACAGATGAATCAATAGTTGTATTTTCATTGTAGAAAAAATTCACTGATGCACAGTACCAAAATAAATATTCCATTCCCTTGAGCAACAACAACTAAGTATTATTTAGGAATAAATTTAACAAGAAATGCAAAATGCTAATGAAAAAATCTGTAAATTCTTCTTGAGGATCATAAAAGAAGATATGAATAAAATGAAAAGACATCATTTCTTATGTAAGCTTTAATATCCTAAAATGTTATTTCCCACTAGAAGCTAAATATTCATTTAAATCAACTCCCCTCAGGATTCCAAAGGCTTTTCATTATGTGAAATAAACCTAATGTTTATAAGAGAAAAATGACAGGTGACAGCCAAGCACTTCTAACAACATGTATTGGTGATTGAAAAATCCATGTTGTCAGATGTCAGAACATATTATTAGGTGTTCATATCAAATAAATTTTGTCATAAAATAACTCACTGAAACAAAATAAAATCAGCAGTCGATCTCAATATTTGTAAGAATTTAAAAAATTATAAATGGGCATTTTTAAATCATTAAGAATGAGTGAATTGTTTAATAAATGTATTTGCTACAACTGGTGATTCATTTGGAATAGAAGTAGACCAATTTATGCTATATACAAAAATAAATAAATGACTATCAGTTTTATTTACAACAGGGTTTCATGTAGCATTGACTGGAATGACCAAAAGGAAAAAGGGACGGATAGATAGAGAGAAAGAGAGACAGAGGAGAGAGAGAGAGAGAGATAGAGAGAGAGAAAAAGAGAGAGAGATTAGAGGGAAAATTCATTAATAGTACAACCTGAAAAACTAATGGTGCAGAGAGACTCTAAAGCCACTGAAATGATCACGTCAACAGATTGTTAGGGAGAGTCTACTCTCAAAGTCTGTTTAATATTATTTATTTTTATAAAACAATTCTACAACCCCCTGTGTTTCTATGTATTTGTATATAATTATACTAGCATCAAGAAAAATACAGTAGGCTATGTACTTACTGGGTTATGCATATGGATCCCTCGTGACCAAGATCAGAGGAAGGAGTGGGTGAGAGAGTGGAGATGAAAGGAAGAAAAGACACAAAACATACATGAAGTTTTAAAAAATTATAACTACGCTAAAACTATATATATGGCATAATCACATTTGTAAATTTATAAAAGTTGCACTGTAAATTTATGTATACACAATTAGAATAGTTGACTTGACCTTCCATTTATTTTCTTCAGTTGCTCTCAGCAATTTATGAGTTTTTGTTTTGTATGTTGGTATTTTTCTAGACAGTGTTCACAGTTAATATTCAATAGATGGAATTCTTAGCCAGTATCCAGTGGACACAGCTTAACATGACCTTGTGTCAACATATTGATCTAGAAAAATGAGAGTGTCGGTAAACATCTAGCTGTGGTAACTTGAGGATTGCAGGATTGTTTTAATGCTTTTTTTTTTTTGGTGCTGGGGATCGAACTTGGGGCCTTGTGCTTGCAAGGCAAGCACTCCAACCACTGAGCTAAATCCCCAACCCTGTTTTAATGCACTTTGACTCCTAAAATTAATAGATTCAATCTGTATTTTAAATCCTGCTAGACGTGAGAAGCAATTTCACAGGCACAGGTTACAGGGAGTTAAGAGTAGAAATCACACCAAAAAGGAGAAATCTAGAAAACAGAGCTGATGAAAGTTGAGTGTAACATGTCCGAGGGGGTGGAGAATCGGGATCAAGGCTATCTGCTGGGACATGGTGCTGACGCAATGGAATTTAAAACCACTAGGGACTAGAGGCTTAGTGGAGGATCTTAGTTCTAGATGGGAGGCTCTTGGTTTTATGGTTTCAATCCCAGAACATATGTGTGTAATGGCACCAGAAATATACATGTTCTTGCAATTCAGACACAGCTACATATATTCTGCCCGTGCTTGACAGAAGCAATTGTTAAAATTGAGCTTTCTGACACTTGGTGAAAGTTATCTGAGAAACAGGGTCATTTTATCAGCTCAGATTCCTTGTTGGGCCTTCGCTGTGGAGCTGTTTCACTATGAAGTCGGAGTACTGTGTATCTAGGGAGCAGGTCAGTCTCTAGCATGTCTGTGCAAGGCGCGTTCTACCTTGGACACTCATTGCCCAGCAAAACATGTTCCAATAAAATTAGCCACAAAATCATCCCTGGTAAGCAAGTCTAATTATCACCCTTCTTTGTTTGTGACATGAGGGGAGCAGTCTGTGGCCCAACACAGTACTGGAAAATGTTTGCAGTAAACTACACAGCTGTGAAGCAGACACTTTAAGTCTAGGATGGATGTGAAAAATTAGTAAGATATTCTTCTAGATAAGATACGCTATTCAGCTGGACAAAGCCATGCTTGGGACCCCAGAAGAGTCAAGCTTCTCTCATCAAGTGAAATTATTTTTACAAAATAATCAGAAATTGAAACTTTATAGTGATCACAGATTTCCAGGTTTCTGCAAAGATATAATTAGTCCTGGCAAAATCTACCAAAAACGAACAGTCATGTACTCTGGATGTCTTCACAGTGATGTAACAATCCTTTACAGTCATGGCCCATAAGCTTTCCGTTCTTAGAGAGTTATCACAAGATGAGATATTTCCTCAATATTTCAGTGAAGCACGAGTACCTCAAAGTCAACAGTGCCAAGGTTGAACTCCTCACTTACATCGTTATCTGCACTTTTTCCAGTATTCCCAAGCTTAAGTAATAGAAATAACATTTTCTAGAGCCTGTGAGTCATCTTAGGCCTATTTCTTACTCCCACACCCAATCAGTCAACAAGTTCTGTCAAATCTGTCTAATTCTCTTATTCATTTCCTTCTGTCTGGAACTCTCTGCCCCCAGAGGCTGGCTCCTTTTTTATCATCCAAATCACAAATCAAATGTCACTTACCATGAAAGGTCTTTGATGACCCTCCCATCAAAAGTAGCTACTGTACTCCCACTCTGGGAACATTTCAGAAACCCTGTTTTGATTTCTGTGTGATATTGTGATTATCTCAAATTCTCGCATTTATTACCTTACTCTTCCCTTTCTAAAATTTCTCCTTGAGAACAGAAATCTTGGGTAGCTTGTTTGTCACTGGATCCTCACTGCCTAATACACTGATCAGTGCCCAGCATGCACTGATGTGAATGTGTCTTTTAAATTCATTCATTAAAGCATTCACTCAACACATGCTGGTTGGACACTTCTGTGCCAGACATTGTGTTCCACATAGGAAATACAAGGAAGAGCAAAAATAAGTACCACCTTTGTCCTCATGAAGCTGATATTTAATGAAGTAGACAGCCATTCCTCTAGCAATTCCATGAATAAATGTCAAATTACAGCTGTGAGTCGTCCCTCTTGGATCTGTTTTCCGTTCTCTAAATCCCCCATTACCCTTGCTTTAGTTCAGGTTGTCAGCATCTCATGCCTCAGCTTTAAAATCTCCTGTCTCTCTGCCTCCCTCTCATCACCCTCCACTCTCTTTTTCCAAAGCTTAAACACAAATCTGATGTTACTTTGTACCCTGAAATACTTCATAACTTCAATGACTCTCAAGAAAAAAAAAAAAATCTATATTCCTTCAAGTAATGGATGACCTGCTCCTCATCTTCTCTGCCTACCCACAGTACTCTTTCTCCTTCTTTACACTCTATGCTGTAGTTAACCTAAATTACACTCTTATGGCTGTACACATGGTTTCTCCTGCCTGAAAAATCTTTCCCTACCCTTTGATACTCTTACTTACTTATCCCCACGACTCAGTGGAGATAAGCTCCTCCAGAGAGCCTCTTATCAACCCACTCAGACTGCCTCAGCCATTGCTCTTCTGTATTTTCTTAGCCAAAAAGAAAAAATTTCTTTGTACTATAATTGTTGATTTACTTACTTTTCCCATTGGCTGGCCTGTGAGTTCCTTTGTGGGAGGTCTTTCCCAGTCCTATCTCTATGCCTTGAGCAGTAGGAAGCATGTAGCATAGATGGAAGGATAGTTGGATAGATGAATAGAAGGATGAAGTTGCTTGACAAAACTAAGTCCATACTGGTATTCATCAGCACAGTTTCAAACATATATTAAGAATGTGCATAAAAACATTGACAAGAAAGCTAGTGAAAGCCCATTTGGAATCTTCTAAGTAAGTACTGTGGCAGTCAGTGCTCAATAAGTTCATCACAAATTTATTCTATGCATGTTGATGTTAACAAAAGAGCTTAAGAAAAGAATATCAATGATCTGTAGTCCTTTGTTTGAAGTGTCAGAAGATAAGGCCACATGGCAATTACATCATCAGACTAAAGAACAATTTACATGATTTCTACCACTAATGAAATACTACTTTTAAAGTATTAGCATTTTCTAGTTTTTAGTATGAAACTTTGTAACTGAAAAAGAAAAGCTGTGGTTACAGTATTTTTGACAGAGGATACAAGGAATTACTTGCAGATAGAAGCAATACCATACCATGTGTTAGGGAAGCTGGAACATTTATACCAACAAATAAGGAGTAGTATACATCAGGATAGGGAATTAGTAAAGCAGACATCTGGGTGTTTATAGGTGGGTTACAGACATTTGACCTTGAGGACTATATCTGATCCTGGGCCCCTCGCTGTCTGCCACTGTTCCCTTCCTCTGGATCTGTGCTGCAGTGAATTGACTTGCTTTGGAGTCTTACCATGGACTGAATGCCCTGAAACCATGAACCAAATTAAAACCCTTTTCCTGTAAATTGTGTGAGGTACTGTGTTCCAGTGACAAAGAACTAATACAAGTTGACTCTAGATATTTTACCTGGGAATGTTTGGAGCGGGTAGTGACTGCTTCCCTCAACAAAATTAGAGCAAGCAACTTGCCTTGCCTGAAATGGATCACCTGTTTATTTATCTCCAATGCAGGTACTTATATATCAGTGGTGGTCCTGGTGGTGGCTTCAGCTGGCCATCTGCAAACCATGTGTCCACTATTCAGCAAATATTCATTGAATATCTACTAAGTTTACAGCATTAGGATGTATGTAGTCTACTTGTTAGACGGATGAGCTAGGGGTAGCTGATTAAAGGAGCCAACAGGAACTTTTGAGAATCAACATTAATGGACACCAAGTTCCTAGAGTCTAAGGCTGCAAGAGCATCACAATAAGCAAGTCACTGAAGACGTTTCTTTATATATTGATGACAAAGAGAGACAGATCTACTGATCAAAATCTTAATCGCCTCAAACTAGTCTGTGACCAAGATAACTTCAGATTTACCAGCAGTAATGGGTGAAGACAGAGGGCTGAGGTGTTACTGCCAAATAAAGAGCAATATTTTATGGTAGATGGAAAATTTGAAAAGTAATAACTGTGTCTGAAGTAACCCATCTGAGTTTGAATAGTGGGCTGATTTGCACTTGGAAAGACACCATATTCTCAAATGCCAAAAAGAATGAAACTCAAATTGAACAAGATGCTTTAGCTTGAGATACATAATTTCTAACTCTCATCACAGCATGGAGGGTGCAAGAGGGTGAGTTTTCTGATGACAAAAGTTGGTTGTGTTGATTTTTTGGTAAGTCACTAGGTCTGAAAGGCAGAAAAGAATAGATGGTGGGAGCGGAGAGACAGTAGACTCTTCTCCCTGCTTTCTCTCTACGAAAGCTGTAAGTTCGTCATGGAAATTGGTTTTCCAAGGAGACACAATTGCTGTGCCAGAGATAGGAGATCTGTAGGACCCACGTGTGGAGTATTAAACTGGAGAGTAAATGAAGACCACACAATGTGTTGACCCACAGTACATCCTTTTACTCTGCCAAAGTGAACTTAAAGACGTTTCAGAGGTGAGGATCTGATGCCATCCAGACTTTTCAGGCCTGGGCCTTCTGATACCAAGAGTTAGTTATAATTTTTTCCATAAAGCTTCGTACTGTAATCCTGATACTTATTTTTTTCTGGAAAATGTCTCATAGTAGTGTTATTCAAAGCAATCTTTCTTTTCAATTAGCTTCAAAATTAATTTGTTAGCATGGAATATTATTTCTACATTAGCGCTCCTTTAGCAATTATTGCTTACTGTCAAGGCTCCATTAAGTTCCCATGTTTGAAATGATGAATGTGCACCTCTGTTGATTACTGCTTGTGATTTCATGAGTTATTCTTAGAATAATAATGCTTTTGGCAATGTGTTTATTGTTTTTCCAACATTCGTTAATCAACAAACCCTTGAAAAGTTTATATATACTAAGATCACAATAAGAATAATGTCACTGTTTCAGATTCTTTGGGACACTGGTATAAATATACTAATTTAGCAAATGTTTGACAACAGAAAGAATTGAACACAAGACCTTGCACTGAGCTACATCTGCAGCCCTATTTATTTATTAGTTAGTTGGTCAATCACCCATCCTTCTACCCACCCATCCATCCATCCATCCGTCCATCCATCCATCCATCCATCCATCCATTCAAGATGGCATCTTGCTAACTTGCTAGTTTTCCAAGCCCACACTCAAATTTGTAATCCTGCTTTCTCGCATGAAAATATTGTTTTTTCAGTTCTGGCAAGAGTTTTATTAAAACTTTTTTATTCTTTAGTCTTCTATCTTTTAATACTCTTTCTATTTTGTACATACAGTGAAACTTTGTCAACAAAGATAGTTAGACACTTTATCCATTTTTAGTATCTGCAGCTTGGTCTTCTAAGTTTCCAGTCTGGGCATGGAATCAAAGGCATAAGTAACAGTCAGCACAGTTCACTGATATGAAATGGACAAATCAGGCTAATTCCGTCAGATAAAGGAAGGCTTGAGTAACATAATATATATAAAACACATAGTAAAGAGCTATGCCAGAGGGTTAGAACTTGGTTTGAAGGATCCACGAACAGTAAGCTAAGGAGTGACAAAGTCAGGGAAAGTAACAATTATCAAGCAAATCTGAAGATGGAGCTGAGGATCCCGAAGAGTAATGCACAGAGCATACCAATTGTCAAGAAATTGTAAGAACCAATTTAAATCCACGACAGTGAAGTGGAAAAGTAAGATATGAGATATACTTGAGAGAAAGAGTAAAAACACTTCAGTAAATGGTTAAATTTGAATTGGGAAAAGAGTAAATGAAAAGGAAAACCAAGAAGGACTCACTGGTTGCTGGGTTGGAAGGCTTGGTGCCTGGTTCTTGGTATTTGGGTGAACTACTGTGGCAGTAAACAGATACAGAAAACATTTGATAAAATTGGGAAGGATAGGAAGATGCCGGGAAAAACGTAGCTATGAACTAGTTAAATTTTAATGGAATGATCTGATGAAAAAGTCCAAGTAATATGCATGTCCAGAGACCAGAGAGAGGTCCAGAGTTACAGGTTTGGGAATCAGACTATACAGTTCACCAGGAAGCCCAGGACAGCCAGTGACATATTCTGAATTGCTAGTTGTAGAAGAATGATTTGATTTATTGACAGAAGCCAGCATTATGGGATATATTATGAAGCCATTAACATTTTAATGGTGGAGAAATTCTCAGAAAACATCAACTCAAAACAGGGTACACAATTATTTGTACAGTGAAGTTTCAATTATATACACAAAATAGGCTCAAAAGCTAGAAGGAAAGGTGTTAAACAGTTATAACATCCATATTAGGGTAAAAAATTGATGGTAATTTTTCCTTTTTTATATGTGACTATATTTTTATATGTTTTCTGTGGGTATTACTTAAAAATCAATTTAGATAAGGATGGTTTCCTAGAAATATAATGACTAAATTGAGTTTAAAGAACTGGATAGAAAGCAGTCTGGTCAAAAGGACAGAGGCATTGGCGGTACAGTGGCAAGACATGGGGTATGTAAAGGAACTGTAGTTAAGGATTATTGCAATACAGCATTATTGTTGAGGAGGTAACTAGGAAGATGTGGTTGCAGCATGGAGTCTTATTATACTAAGATTCTGTCCCTTGTGCTCTGGGAAACTGTTGGAGAAATACATAGGCAGC
>PVJO010021261.1:0-30407 GCA_004026905.1 Hystrix cristata | reverse complement strand
TCCTGAGACTAGGGGAGACTAAGTTTAAGAGTTGTAGACTAATGGATCTGGCAGAGAAAATTTCAAGTCAGACCAACATTCAGGCTGTGGCATGGGCACTTCTTGCTGCTTTTAGCCAGATTTATTAGTTTGTTTCTTTTTTTTAATTTAATTTTAATGGTACATTTTAGATGTACATAGTGATAACATTCATCATAGGGGATTTGTACCTGTACATGACATATCTTGTTGCTTCTTTTTTTCCCATTCCCCTCCTTCCCTCCTCCCTCCCTATTTACAAAAGCTTTGTTTCCATTTTTTCCTTTCATTTCTTATTTCTCTTGTCCCCTGTTCCATTCCTCCTCCCTTGTTCCCCTTCCCATTTGGACATTTTCTTCCTTTTCCCAATATAATACATTTTAGTCTTTATTTACACTTTCAGTTACTCACACCAGAGAAACTATGGTATTTAAACATGTGTGTCCAAATTATTTCACTTAAGAGTATGGTTTCAAGATGCATCCGTTTACCTAGGAATATCTCAAGCTTATCATTCTTTATGGCAGAGTAGTACTGCATTATATAAAAAAACCACATTTTCTTTATCTATTCCTTGGTTGATGGGCATTTGGGCTGTTTCCAAGATTTAGCTATTACAAACTGTGCTGCTATAAACATGGGTGTGCATATATCGCTGCGGTATGATGCTTTTAATTCTTTTGGGAAGATACCAAGATGTGGAATAGCTGGATCAAACGGAATCTCTAGTCCTAGTTCCCTGAGGAATCTCCACACTGATTTCCATAGTAGTTGCACCAGTCTGCATTTCTACCAACAGTGGAGAAGGGTTCCTTTTTCTCCACAGCCCCTCTAGCATTTGTTATTGGCTGATTTGTTGATAATGGCTATTCTT
This sequence comes from Hystrix cristata, assembly GCA_004026905.1. Lineage (NCBI taxonomy): Eukaryota > Metazoa > Chordata > Mammalia > Rodentia > Hystricidae > Hystrix > Hystrix cristata. The sequence continues at coordinate 29,515 of PVJO010021261.1, read as the reverse complement.
TCTGGAGTGAGATGGAATCTCAGGGTTGTTTTAATTTGCATCTCTCAAATGACCAGTAATGTTGAACATTTTTTCATATGTCTATCTGCTGTTTCCACTTCTTCATCTGAGAAGTATCTATTCATTTCAGTTGCCCACTTTTGGATTGGGTCTTTAAATTTGGGGGGGTCTTTTTTTTTTTTTAAGTTCGTTATATATTTGAGATGTTAGTCCTTTGTCAGAGGAATAGCTGGCAAAAATTTTTTCCCACTCTGTGGGTTGTCTTTTTGCTCTGTCGGTAGTTTCTTTTGCTGTGCAAAAGCTTTTTAATAAGATCAGGTCCCAGTTGTTGATTCTTTGTGATATTTCCTGGGCAACTGGGGATTTGTTCATAAAGTCCTTGCCTACACCTGTGTCTTCAAGAGTTCTACCTATTCCATCTTCCAGCAGATTTAGTGTTTCTGTTTTAATATTTAGATCTTTGATCCCCTTTGATTTTAACTTAGTGCATGGGGAAAGATACGGGTCTAGTTTTAACCTTTGGCATGTGTAGAGCCAGTTTTTCCAGGACCATTTATTAAAGAGGCTATCTTTCTTCCAGTGAGGTTGTTTAGCTAGATTTATTGTGAGACTTGGGAGCAAAAAACAGAGCAGAAATATTTGAAAATCTTGAATTTTAGCCCAGAAGATATCATGTGAAAATTGGGGCCAAAGGAAATGTAATTCCTGAAATGCTGTTAGAAAGAAAACAAGTACATTTAAACCGGGACAAAAAGATAGATGCCTTAAGATTATCGTCTCAGGAATCAGCAAGAGTCCACCCGGTGTATGCTCAAGGGTATAAAAATGTAGCCCTTTCATTGAATAAGAGACCTTCTGACCCCTATGCTCCAGAAGGGCTGTTTAATGAGTCGGTTCTTGAAGATTCATTTCAACATGCTCAGCTGTCCAGGGACTCTGTCACAGAGTCTGCTGCAGCCATAGTCCAGTGGGGCCTGGCTGCTGTTCAAGGTGGTGACAGACCTTTGCATCATCCACATAATGCTGGTTGTTCAGGCATGCAGAATGCAAGAATTGTAGTGTTAGGGGGGCCTCCACTCAGATTGCAAAGGAAGACCTGGAGACCGGGCAAGGAGCTCCTGAGTGAGGAATGCTTAAAGCTGTGGCAATGAAGTGGAAGGTGCAATATAAACCCAAGGAGGTTGAAGATGCCAGGAATGTGGACCATCTGCTGAGGAAAGCCACTAGTAGTGAGGGTCCCCACACCCTGTGGAGCTCACATCTTGCCACCCTGTCCCCTGGGTGCTGAACATGGAGCTGCAGGATTTAATGTTTGCCCTAATGGGTTCTGGTCTTGTTTTGGTCCAATTCTTTTCTATCCTTCTATCCTCCCTTTGGAATGGGAGTGTTTATCTTGTGCTGTTGTTTCTTGGGATTATATAACTTGTTATTTTATAGGCATTCACAGCTAAATGTATGTTTTGACTCTTAGAGGAGACTTTGACTTGGATTTTCAAGCAGTGTTCATACTGTTGTTACTTTGGGGAAAGGATTACCATGTTTTTGTTTGTATGTAGGTTAGTTGTATCATGTTAGGCAGAATTATGAACTTGAATTATTTAGAAGTTAAGTGTGGTTTAAGGAGTTGTGTTTGTCACATTGACAAGGAGTGGAATGTGACTTGATTGGCTCAGGAGCTACCTAGGGAATCACTAAACCCTATCTGGGTGGGTGATGGAGGCATAGTATCTGGTCCCTAGCACTTTTCCTGTGTTCTCCTTCTGTGCCACCATAAAACAAGCAACTTTGCTTCACCATGTCCTCCTGTCACGATGTTCCTGATTTGGAGCTAGCTTGGCATGGACTGAAACCTGTGAAACTGTGAGCCAGTTATACCTCTATTTTAAACTGTGTATGTCAAATACTTTTATTTCAACAATGAGTAGGTAGTTTAATATGTGAGATTAGTGCCCCCATGAATTATTGCCTTCCTTGAGCCTCACCTCTGAACACATGAGACTTTTGAGGAACATTTTAGATCTAAATCATAATATAGAGTTAAAACTTTTTAATTCCTATGAATGTAAAGAATACCAACCCTTTGCCATGTGGAGCCTGACAGGACACTTAACAGTACCTTCCTGGAAATTTCACCACCACTCTATTTCTTCCTATTCTTTTTCCTCTTAAGTAATTTTTATTACTTTTTAACTTAATTCTGCATTGATTTCTTTTGACTAATACATAAAATGTAACATTTTTGTTATTTAAAACATTGCTTAAATGTTTTAAAGTGTCTGCCCCTTACCTTCTCTGTGGTTCTTTCAAGTATGTAAAGATGTTACTGTTTGTGTTTTTGTGTTGTTTTAACAATTAAGCACAGATTTCTTAATTAAATTCAAAATAGTGCGACAGAGTCCCATTTGGTCTTGCATGAAGTGGTTTTAAAATAAGTAAAGGAATACTTTGCAGAAATAGTAATAAACCTCTGAAGTTTTTAACCTTAGGGATTATATTTTTCAGAATGAGAGTTTTCAGCACTTCAGGAAACTGTATCCAAAGTGGATTTTTTTGCACTGCACATTTAAGAACAATTATGCTTTGTGACTGTGAGGTCTTTAGAATCTTTGATGAAAATAGTATACAACATGGAATCCTAATCATCCATTTTGATGGTGTCTAAGTTTATATTTAATGTATAACATTTGTGTTAGTCACTTCTTTGTTACTGAGACAAAAGTACCTGACATACATAAATGAGAAAGGGTTTATTTTGGCTCATAGTTTCAGGTGGTTCAGTCCATGGTCGCCTGGCTCCAAGGCAGAAATGGCATGGTGGAAGGACCTGGTGAAAGTAGGTTGCTCATGCAGCTAGGAAGTATGCCACTAGGAAGCAGAAAGAGAGGGAAGAGCCAGAGCAGGGCACACCTCCAGACCCCCCTACTCCAACTGTGCCCCTACCTCATAACAGCATATTCAACTATGAACTCATCAGCGGACTGATTCACGTATAAGTATATAGTGCCCCCATGATCCAGTCACCTTCCAAAAGTTCCCTCACTGAAGACATGAGCCTTTTGGAGGCATTTTAGATTTAAACCATAATAATGTACAAACCTTTGTAAACTAAAGCTTTGGAATAATGCCTGGATTCCAGTGATACAGTTTTTAGCTGTTGATGGTTCTTTTCATAGCTATTGACTTTGGGTAAGTTGCTTTATCATTCTGTATCTGAAACAGACATTAGTAATGAGACTGAGCCTTTTTTCATGTATTTATTGCTTATTCTTTGTGAATTTTTCCACTGTAGAGTTAATGGTTCTAATTTCTAAGAATTAGAACTCACTGTCATATGCTTTATCCGTTTCTCCCTCTTGATTACATTTCCATACCTATTTACCTTATTTTAGATTCCAGTTGTTTCTGTTCTGAGTTATGAAAAATAATCCACTATATTAAGGCGCTATCTAAATTTGGTTAGCCTCTATGCTACTTTTATGTTGTCTGTTAATACCATTAAGAAAACACTGATGAAACTTCTTTTTGGAGTGTTTTTTTAAGGAAGATTAATGGTTTAAAAATAGTTGAGCATCCCGGCACCCCCCCCAAAAAAAAAGTTGAGCAGATTTTACTATTATTTAAAAAATACATGAAATAAACTGGCTATAAGTATAGGCATATCTCATTTAGTGCTCCCCACTTTGCAGCACTCAAAGACACCCTTAGGGCTGAGCAGCTACTAGAGTACATACAGAGGGCTCCATGTCTTGATATAAGTCTGTGAGTGCTTTCTACGTACTGCACTTGAATTTGAGTGACACTAGTAAAGCATTTATTTTTACTTTTCCAGAATTTATTTTCTGGCCTTAAGTTGATTTGCTTAGAATTTTTTGATTAATAGCAAATAGTTTGAATTTTATGCAGAATAAGCTAATGTGATTATTATAAAGACTTCCTTACTAACAAGGTACAAATTAAATCCATTTAAAAAACTCTGAAGTAGTAGAGATAAAGACATAAATCAATAAATCCTTTCTTGCTTGAAAAATTACATTATAAGTATCTAACAGTTTTCTCCAGAGGAATTGTGATCTACTGGCCCAAATAGAACTCTATGTCCAACAACACATCCCCATTGTTAAAGGGGTCTGTCATTGTTAAAAAGTGCGGTGAAGAACTATTTAGGCTATATCAATTCCACATAATTGGCTAGGATATTCAGATATTGGATTATCATAGAAAATCAAACTGTTGGCAAATTCCAAAAGTATTTTTGCGTTCTAGAACAAAAGATATTATTTAGTTGCTGCCATAGTAACCTTTCATATGGTAACAGAGGTCCAAATCTTTAGAGGATAAATGTAGCGCTTGGGAAAAGATTGAGAAATTGTCCCTTTTTTCAAATTTTTATTTATTGATTTTCAACTCACTTGATTTTAACTGAACATAGCAGTACTTTTTTGATGGCATTTGAGTCTGAAAACATTTTTCTAGAGTTTATGAAGTTGGAGCCACTAGTGTTACATCATGTGATGTTTGCTGCCAATTAAGAGTTCTCTGCAGTCTTAAATTGTTCATCTTCTCCTTCATAGACATTTAAAGGGGAACAGACACATTGTATGTTGTTCAGTGTGTTTATGTATTTGGATGGATGAAGAGAGAACACAGATGTGCCTTAAAAATATTTTTCTCTGCCAAACTAAACGTGCCTTTTTTCTTCATATTTTCTTTTTTAGGTCAGATGTACCAACAGTACCAGCAGCAAGCTGGCTACGGTGCACAGCAGCCTCAGGCTCCGCCTCAGCCACCTCAGCAGTATGGTATTCAATATTCAGGTGAGCAGGTGTTGAAAGGGAGGCGGCTTATGGTTTTCGATCTGTTTCTGTATTTTCTAAATTTTATGCTCTTCCCTTTAAGTATGTGACTGTACTACATTGCCATAGTAGGTATTAATTTATTAAGGGAGACATTTGTTCTATTTAAAATTTATACATAAATGTTCTATTGGAAATATTAACATTTTTGTTTTCTAATGGGCAAATAAGACTTATAGTAGATGATTCTGTAATAACTTGTAGTATAAAAAAAGCTTTTAATGCAAAGTTATCTCTTACTAACATGATCAGCTTAGGTCTAGGTAGTTTAGAACTGCAAAAAATGCAAGATTCCACCCTATTAACATGTAACACAATTCCAGCATACTCTTTGTCCCTGTAGAAATACTAATAGTTCCCTCAAATATAGAAAAGAGATCTTATTAAATAAAAACTAAATTAAGCTACTTAGATGTTTATGTCTTCTGAAAGTATGTAGGAACACCAAAACTTGGCTGTAAAAACAACTTAAAATGTAACTTGGGCAATGAAGAACGTTAAGTTTAGTTGTTTTAAATAAGCACCGAAGTTGTTTTCTTTTTGTTATCCCTCTGTCTACTGAAGATTGTCTGTATTTAAGTATGATAAGTCTCTAATGTAGCTTTGATTATACTTCAGATATTTTTACATTTATGCCAGAGAGTCTGATTCCAAGTCTGGCTTTACTGCCAGAGATTTAAGAATAAAACTTTCAACTCTGATTAAAATTAATTTATGAGCTGGGCGTGTTGATGAATGCCTGTAATCGCAGCTTCTTGAGAGGCAGAAGCAGGAAGACTCAAAGTTGAAGGCCAACCTGGACATTTAGTGAGACCCTATCTTAACATTAAAAAGGGGTGGAGATGTAGTTTAGTGATAGAGCACTTGCCTAGCATGTATGAGATCCTGAGTTCAATCCCCAGTACTGTCACAAAGAAGATAGAAGTTCAATTTTGTCTAAATTACATTTTACAAAGTTTGATATTATCAAATCGAGTAGGGGTCAGCAAACTTGCTTTTTTGTGAGTAAACTTTTAATAGAACATTTCTAGCCCTGTTCATTTCTGTATTTGTTGTTGCTAATTTGACACAACAGTGGCAGAACTGAGTAGTTGCAAAAGATATGTTGTTCACAAAGCCTAAAATATTTACTATCTGCTTAAGTATTTGGATGGGGAGAGAATGTAAATAAGCCTTAAAAAATACTTCTCTGTGTCAAATTAAACCTGGCTCTATTCCTTGTAAAAAGTACCCTTTTTAGTATAAATTTGCTGGCCCCTAACCTAGACCATAAAATTCTGTCCTGAATTGGAGTTTGATATGTTTTAACACTAACAATTTTATTTGGACTGTGTTTGCTGTAGTATGATTTAACCTGTAGCTGATACTTTTTAATTGTATAAAACACATGGAATGAATTTAAGATCTAGTCATCATCTAAACTAGGGCATTTTAGCCTACACTGTGCTTTACAGTCACTGAGGAGCTTCTTGATACCTGGGCCCTAATCACATAGATTTTGATATTTGGTTGAGGGTGGGACTCAGGCTTTGATACAGCATTTAAAAAACATGACAGGTCATCTTGCAGCCGGGGTTAGGGACCAGTCATCTTGTCCCATTTACTCATTTTATAAATAAGGCAAATAAGGTCAAAGAGGTTGTGTCTTGTCATCGGACATATAACTGTTGAGTAGGAGAGCTGGACTAACACCCAGTTCTCTAAATTTTGTCATAGTTCCTGTATCATTCTGCATTGTCCAATCTAGACCAAAAGTTAGCAGAATTTTTCCATAGAAGTCTAGATTAATATTTTAGGCTTTGTGGGCTATATGACCCTTATTTGTTGATTTAAAAAGTCAGAATTTCTGATTCTTGGAATTTCTGATATTCTTTACCAGAAGTTACTCATTATTTTGCAGAGGGCAGGAATGAAGACTAATACAAATAGTAAAAAGCATTGCCCCATTCTAATCAAAGATTAGGAGGTTGCTAATGAAATGCCATCTTTAGCTCTTTGGATTAGTCCCTCTCGTGAACAGTAATTAAGGATCTGGCTGTGTGGCTCAGTTTAGATTTCATTTGCTAGGATGAAAAGGCAGCTTTTAAAATGTCCTCCTCAGTCTTAAACGAGGTAGACATTTTCAGCATAAAAATGAATTATGTTTTGCTAAAAAATTAACAATAAAAAATTAAGTTTAAAACTTATGTAAAGGGTAGGAGAAATTGTATGGCATTCAAGATTTTATCATGAATTTTAGTATTTAGATGCTGCCATGAATAAAATGCTTTAGATATTTGATTTTCTTATTAACAACTAAGCTTGCGATTAGTCATTTTAGTCAGGGTTTTCACTCAGTAAAATTTAGCTCTTTTGAAATTATGTTTGTATTTCTGATCCCAGTAGTCCTATTAAATTGAATTTGGTTGAGAGTTATGGAAATAACTGCTCTGCTTGGAAATACTGAGTGGTGGTGGTAACATTGGACCATTTTGACACTGTTGGTTTGCCAGTTTCCCTCTGACCTTTTGCAGTTTTGTTCATGGACTGTATCATAAAGGTTTCTTTCATGAGTAAATTTTGAACCCAGGTTCAAGGTGAGTTCAGAATATACTCAAATTCATTCAATCCTTTTTTTTTTTAAATGCAGGGTTGTACATATTTTAATAATTTTCTTATGTATCTGGTGTTTAATGCTGACAGGATTCCAGTCATTGGAGAGGTTTCATTGCAAGTAGCTGCAGGTGTGTTTCATGGTAGAGATAAAGTATTCAGTGAAGCAGACTTTGTTTTTAAAAAATTACATCCTCATTAATAATGAATGTAGATGCTGATTTTGTTGGGCAATACGGTATGTTTTTCATGTGTTATGATGTACTGCTAAGTTAAAATTTTAGTTGTACAAAAGCATCAGGTACCAAATATAAAAGAAATGAATGATTTTAAGGATTGTGGAAATGGTACATAGTATTTATTCTTAACTGGCCTAATAACTGAGAATAAAACTTAAAGCATCTCAGTGTAATAAGGTGTATTTGTAGTATCGTTTCATTTAAAAATACTCATTCTCTGCAATATATTTTTCTTTAGTACCGTTGTAAATAGGCCTCCCATCAAAACCGTGTTAATGAGTATTTAGCCTTTATGTTTTTGCTCTTCCTAGAAAGGATGTTAATTCTTTTATTATTCAAGCATCTTTACACTAGAAATTATACTGGAACAAAAATTTGCTCTTGAGGGTTATAAAGTCTCAAACCACTTGTAATAAATACATATATTTTGAATTCATTTTAACATTACAGGGTTTAAAAATTATCTAGAAAATGCCTCTTTAATAACTGGTCTTGAAATATTTTATAAAGGAATCTACCACTGATTACATATTTTTGAGTTTATTAAACTTTTAATCATTTTTGGTCCATAACAGTAAGACTAATTCTCTGGAAAACTTTTCATCAAAAGAGAAATGAGGTATATATGCTATTTGTTTTGCCTTTTCAGCTAGCTATAGTCAGCAGACTGGACCCCAACAACCTCAGCAGTTCCAGGGATATGGCCAGCAACCAACTTCCCAGGCACCAGCTCCTGCCTTTTCTGGTCAGCCTCAACAACTGTCTGCTCAACCACCACAACAGTACCAGGCGAGCAGTTATCCTCAACAAACTTACACTACCCAAACTTCTCAGCCTACTAATTATACTGTGCCCCCTGCCTCTCAGCCTGGAATGGCTCCAAGCCAGCCTGGGGCTTATCAACCAAGACCAGGTTTTACTCCACCTCCAGGAAGTACCATGGCCCCTCCTCCAAGTGGGCCTAACCCTTATGCACGCAATCGTCCTGCCTTTAGTCAGGGGTATACCCAGCCTGGACCTGGTTATCGATAAGGAGGTTCAGCTATCCTGATGAATATAGCTGTTTGCCTCCCAAGACTCCAATACTATTTTATTTTAATTTGTATTGAAGTTCAGAAATTTAAAAAGCAGAGCATTTTTTATGGTATCATTGTTGCTGTTAATTGAAAGTATAATTTGCTGGAACACAAAAAAAGACCAAAATGAAAATTTTTTTTTCCTCCCCTGCTTAAAAATACAGCAGCTTTCTAGTTATTTTGGAACACTACTCTTACATGTGTGTAAAGTGATTGGCTTTCTAGCTTCTCTTGTCCAGAAGATATTAAAATGCTAGGTTGAGGTTTAGCCATCTTACTGGGCTTTTTACTGTTAACATGATGTACTAAAGTAGAACCCTTTGAAAAGATGACTAGATACTATATATAAAATGTAACATTGATAGGTTAATAAAGGTGATTGAATCCATTAGTGGTCTTGTAATTTAATCATTAACATTATAGATGAAAAAAAGTCGTATTTTATAGAAATTCTCATTAATGTTTGTTCTTAAAGTATAAACATTTAACTTACAGATTTCCATTCAGTGAAAAAGTGCCATTTGGTTTTTGTATTAATTTTGAAAGAAATGCATTTAACAAGTCATTGGCTTAAACCTTAAAATAGACGTCACAGGAAGGGAGTTTAAGATATAAGCACAATAGATGTCCTGTTAAAAAAAATGAGGGTTTAGTACATCCTAAAAAAAAATACAAGAGTTTAGTACATCCTAACTTTGTGATTTTAAAGGTATGTTTACATATAAATGAACCATTCATAAATTTTAAAAAATAAAACCTCAGTCTTAAAAAAAACTACATCTCTTTATTGAAGTCATACTTACTTGAAAAATACAAAATGTAGCATTGATAAACTTGAAGCATGTTGAAAGATAAGCACAGGGAAAGGTCTTCCTGGCATGAATGAGGGTAACAATGTAGCATTTCCATCACCCGCTCCAGCATGAATGAAAATAATACATTTTAATGAAAATGATTTTTATTACACCTTGAGTTAAAGAAAATTACAGAAGCACCCTAATACATTCATTCATAGAGGTCTTATGTATAAATATATAGCAAATACCCATTTGTAAAATGGTAGGAATGTCATGCATTAACTTTATGCTCAGACGTCACATTCAATCTGCCTATAGATTGATTAGAATCATAAAAACAACATGAAGACAATTGGTTAAAGGGCTAATTTGACAAAGTATATTTACATACTAATATACTTCTTTTAAACCTATCAGATTTTGAGCTCTATTTTTAGTCGAAATGAAATTGCTGATTTTACAATTAGCATGAACATAAAAACACCTCAGGACATCTGTTCAGCTGTTGCTAAAAAAAAAATTGAAGTTTAAATAAACATTAAGACCTGTTTTCCCCAGATACTTACGCTGAAGATAATTTGATCTAATAAGTTAAACTAGGTAGAGATTTAAGGAATTAACTCACCAGTAGGAAGCATACACATCAACAAAAGTAAATATTTTAAGAAGTATATTATGTTTTTGATGTTAATTTTGTTATAAAAAAGTATCTCAAAACATCATTACAACAGTGTGATAAATAATATACAAATGATCTCTTAAAATACCATGAATAGGGAGCCAGCTTCCCTAAAAATGTTACTCTGTTAATGTTGATATCTTGCTTTGTTAAAATGACTTTGTAAAACCCGATAAATATTCTCAGCAATCTTTTTCTTCTAAACACTTAATATTGCTATTAGATCGCAGGCTTTAATACATAGTAAGCAAAAGTGCTTTAAATGGATGAGAAAAATACTATAATGGGTTTTTTTGTTTTCTTTGTATGTTTGTTTGAGGGGGGCGTTTTTTGGCCGCACGAACCAGAAGTTGTTTGGAGCATGATTGCAGCATCTACCATTTTCCAGGAATTGTAGTCCCGCACTCATACCACTGGACATAATTGATTTGGGTGTGACCACCTATTTCTCCAAATTGGACAGGTTCCTGGCGAACTGCTCTGAAATAGCCTAAGAGAGAAAATACTTGAGTTTTAATAGCTGCTATGTTACATTTTGCCCTCACTGTTCATAGATTGAAGGATGTTGCTGAATGGGTGAAAAACTCTGGGTGAAGCAATTGAGAAAACTAGATGTCTTCCCTCAAGTATAGTAGTTGCCTAAAAATCATAGAACCCCCAAATTCTTGACATTTGCCTTAGCAAGTTAGATGAGATTGTCAATAGTACCTGAGAACAGTTTCAACTGCCCATTAATAGATTCAGTGTTCTTAAATCTTATTTTGGTATGGTATTTTTAAGTGGCAGTGAAAAAAGTGTTACTGAAAAATCTAATCAAATAATTGAAAGTATTAAAAGAGCCTCTTGGTGCTTCCTCAGCAATTTAGACAATTAACTTACCCCTTCTTCACTGCTTAGACAAGGATTCAATTAATGTTCAATGTTTTTCAGTGTTCATTACACAGTTGGGCGATAATGTGTATTTGGCAAATTACAGAAGTTATTCCTTAGCAAAATTGTTACATTTTAATTATATTTTAGTATAAAATAGTATGGCTTCCATGTGTTGTAGTAAAATTTAAAAATTTTTAAGGAAGTAAAAATGCAGGTGTGCTCAGTATGAGAAAAAACAAGTTAATACATGCATGACTTAAGTGTGGGAAACACTGATCTTTTGTAGCTATTTTTGTAAACACGGATTTGCTTAAAAGTAGAGTACATTTATGTATGTCTGTAACTGCTCTTGTCTCTAAGTTTCTGACTTGAGAAACTTAAAGTTTCTTCTTCTTTCTAGCCAGAGAATTACAGCAGTAGTTCTATAGAATTATTTTTAATTTGACTGCTTTTCTTGATGTATTTCTGAGTTAATCTATAAAGCCCTGTTGCTTGTGAGGAGGATCAGAAAACATACCTTCTTTAGTGGGTAACTGATCAGAAGAAAGATGCTGTCCTGTGCGGCCATCTAAAAATGAATCCACAAACTGACAGTGATCCTCTCCATGGCCCCTCTGGTCGCCTATGTTATAAAATTTTCCTGAAGAAGCAGAAATTTGATATCTGACAATTCTAAAATAAACAGTTTCAAAGAATAATCTTTCCCATTCTTGCACATTTTCCCATACTCTACTAACCACCAGTGTCTCTTGACTAAACTATAAAATAGTCTTCAACTGGTGTCCCTGACTGCTTGCCTTCCTATGTTATTTCTCCCCTGCCCTTCTTACAGCTTAGTGATTTGTAAAATAATGCAAGTAAGGTGGTGCCCCCCCAACAAATTTCTCTGTAAATTTCTCTTGCAGTCTCCAACTGTACTAAGAATAAAACTTTATGTCAGAGCCCTATGAGTTCAGCTCTGTGGAACTGGCCAGGTGTTTTCCACCTCAGGCCTTTGCACTTTCTCTTTGTTCTAAACCTTTGGTTGGTTCTTCTCATAATTTTCTACTTAGCAGAAGTGATCCCTTTATAGAGACTTTCCCTATAACCATTCTAACTAGAGTTTCTGATCCCTCATAAGCCATTCTCTCACCCTTATTAAAATTGTCTTCAAAACACCTGTATGAAATTCTTACTTATGTATGTCTCCCTAAGTAGAGAAGGAGAGAGGTATGCTATGTGAAAGTGTCTTGTTTGCTATTTGTCTTCACCTGGAACAGTGCCTGCACAAAGTCGATCACACTGTAAGTATTTTTAAAATGAGTGAACCAACATCTAATCTTTGTAATGTTGAGGCCAGCCTTATATGTTAAAATTTTTTATTGTATGAGTAGGTGAGAAAAATGATAGATTATTTGAAATCAAGAAAGGAGTTAGAGCCCTTCTAGCATCAAAGATGCTGTATTTCTTCCCCAATTATTGTCAGGTACAATCACTTTTATTATCAATAGACTTTTTGTCCTTGGGTGGCTATAACAAAATTGAACTTGAATGTAGTAGTGCTTTTACATAGTAAATGTGCCATGAAAGTACTGTATCAACTTGCATTTTCATCCTAATAGCAAGTCTAAATCCTTGTTTTCTAGGGCAATACTGTAATTATTTCAGTAACAGTTTGCTGAGAGGAAAACTTGAGTAGGGTGTTGAATCACCAATAGTGCCTAAAACTTCATAGAAAAGGCCAAGGTAGAGAATACAGCAAATATTTTCTGAAGGTTAAAGTTCAAAACAGGGCTAGTAGTCCTACTTACCTGTAAGGGAGTCGCTCAAATAAATCTTGTATCTAAGAGAGTTGCATAGCTGCACACCTACAAATTTTTTATACCATGTCCTTTTGACATATTGTTTGCCTTTACATTCGGAGTAAGAGTCTGAGTTGAAGGGTCTTTCAGTCCAGATGGCATCTCTTCCTGCTACATTAGGAAAAGACGTGGATTGAGTTTACGCTCTGACTCTTCAGTGCTGAGGAGCTGTCCTGACGGTTTTACAAAAGCAGTCTGCAAAGCTCATCGCCAGCCTTATATATTTTGCTGATACTTATTTTTTTCCAGTGCTAAATATGGGAACCAAAAATACTGTGCAAATTTAAACAAACTCCAGTTCCTGTCAATAGTGAGAAAAGTCTCAAACCAGTTATGTTAGAAGCTAGATGTAGACTGTTCTTTAACAAATTTAGGTTTATTTTTTGCAGCATATTCTAAGATGTAAATAAATGCTTCAGTATGACACTATTAAAAGTAGAAATGAGGGTGTAATATCTTAATTATTAAACAGAAAATTTGGACTGGCCTGGTATGTGAGTGAAAGTAAGTTTCAAAGTATCTGACTTGCCCCTACGATATCATAGCTTCTTAATATTCATCAAGTTATTCACACCTAATTGATTTCTGAGAAAGCTAATGGTAGAAAAGAAATCATAACCCAAATTCTACCATGGCTCTTTAGTTCAGTCAATTTAGAAAAGCATGTACTTGTTCCCAGTGAGACATGTACTTACCAGAAATGGGTTCGCTTACTCTTGGGTCAGCTAAGGAGAAACAACAAACACAGAAATCAGCTATTACTAAAGTAAAATTCTGAGGTTCCAGTGGCATGATGAAGAAGTCTTATTTGCAAAATGGTACCTTCTTGCTAAAGACTGAATTTGAAAGTGTTTTTTGAAAAGCTTTGTGATTAAATAGTCTGTTAGGTATTAAAGAATCTTTTTTATGTGATCTGAGTGTAGTGAGGAGCCTTTGTTGCTATTCTAGCCTTCAGTTTCAAATTTCCTCTTTTATACAAAAAACATTCATGGTAAAGTCACCAAGATGCCCTGAAGTGTAGTTGGCATAAAAATTATGCAAATAATAATGTTGTACATGCAGATGTGTCTTTTAAGGAGTTGGAGGTTGGAATGTGTACTTAGAAAATTTCACAAATCTCCCTTCTTGATGTACTGATACTTTGATCCTAACTATACTGGGGAGCATTCATTCACTAGATTTCTAAGTATAATTTGTTTTTTTTTTAACTGACATCTTTTTTTTTTTGGTATCAAAAGAAATGAGGGAAAGTATAAGTGGTGGTGTCACAAGACTGCCTTCATCAATTAGCTTTTTTCCCATGGATAGTTTAGGAATTCGTGAAGCTAAGTGTACAGAGTTTAGCGGGGTTTCACACAGACTTCCTATGTAAAACATTTCTTCCATTGGGTCCCTTTTTATCCTTGATGGGGATTAATAGCCATGTGATTACCTGATTCAGTACTGAATGCCACTGTGTTGCTGGCTGGGCCTTCACCAAGTGGGTTTTTGGGTTTCACCTGGAATTCATAGCTGTATAGGGAGAAATAAAAATGATTGTATTATATTACTGAAAGGTAAGAAAGCAACATTTCCGTGTTATACTGACATCCCTCCTGTTTCTCTTTGAGATTATGATGACAGCACAGATTCTGGAAAGAGGATGTGGGACAAATAATACTTTCTTAATTTTACTCTCAAAATACAGTACCCTGTAAGGCTTTATACAAGAAAAACATTTTTCAGAGATGGCTGTCTTTTTGAAGCACTAAATGAGAACTGGGCAGGTTGATAATAAAACATAAGCAGTATGTGGTGCACCCACCCAATCTAATTCCATCAATGAGGAACCTTCACTTTCCTTCAAATACTTCTATTTCCTGGGGCAAAGTAATAGAATTTAGGTGAATTTAAGTAGCTGAATTTAGGTGGTGCTTCTCACCTGAACTACCTATACCAGAACCGGGATGGACTGGCAATGGAGGAAGTTTGTTTACAATGCAGATTGCTTGCCCTACCCCTGCTACTTGAAAAAGTTTCTTTGCAGGACCTTTCTATCTCCTGAACTCAGGTCTGTTATGGATCATAGGAAGCCACAGTGTCAAGAAAAGGGGCTTGGTAGTGTTGCTTCATTCACACAGCCCAAGCACAAACACAGACTTTCCCTTGGTGAACCAGATTCCTGTTGGCCAGGCACCCCTTTATTAAAAAATAAAACACAGATCCCTTGGAATTCTTAAGTACTTTTGATTCTATCCTTAAAATTATGATTGAATTGTGTAGTATTTGACAGATTTAACTCAAAAGATACACAAACTAAAAATTGTAAGCAACTGATTTGCCATTTGCCTAAAACAGTTCCTGTCAGCAGCAAATTTAGCAGCAAAATAACTGGATTTAAAACCAGTTTAAGTCACCTAATAATACTGTGTGAGTTCCAGGTTTGTACAAAGTTTTTTTTGTAAAATAACATATCTTCGCATTAAATAAGAATGTACAACACAAAAGATAGATATTTTATAAGCAAGTGAAAAACAGAAGGATGACAATTCTCAGTTTGGTGCAGATGGTACTATCTGAGCAATAGTTTTCTGGAGTTCAGGGAGTCACTTTCTTGATCGCTGTGGCACTGCATTATAACAGTGCTAGAATCTAGTATAAGAAGATAAATCTGGGCTGAGGATTTAGCTCAGTTGTTAGAATGCTCGCCTTGCAAGCCCAAGGCCCTTTTTTTGGTGCTTCGATCCCCAGCAAAAAAAAAAAAGACAAAAGAAGAAAATTCCTAGTATTACGACTACTAGGAAAAATCCTAGTATGGCAACTACTTTTGAAGCCAGATGCATATACAATATATACAGTCTGCATATATAGTAGTCTGACACACAAACTATGAGACAAATACTATTCTAATTTTCAGTTGAGAAAATTGAGGCTCATAACTATGTACAATTACTATCATTGCTTTTCTAAACTTCAAAACTTAGTGAAATGTGAATTAAAACTTACTTTTTCTTACAGGGTTTTTAATGAATGAATGCAAATTAAAACATTTTGTAAACTGAACAACTGCTATAAGTTGCCACCATCATAAAAGAAAATACTGATATGAAACACCTATGTCATTCATTTAAGCAAAACACACACACACACACACACACACACACAGTTTTCACATAGAGTATTTCCCAGATTCACTTACTAAGAGTCCTAAGGGCCTCAGAACAAAATAAAACCATTAACAAAAAAAGAAAAAGAAAAACCTTGCAAAACCGGTGAGCTGAAAATGGAAGGAAAAAAAAATCACAGGCATTTGGAGATGGATTGAAGTGGGAACACATTCCACATTCATTCCAGACCATTGCCAGCAGCCCTATGCCTGGGCCAAATCTGACTTATGGAATCATCTCCAAGTCTTTTTATTTCAGTTATTTTACACTTACACTCTATTTGTAGCATACCCACACATAGTTTTTTTTTTTAAAACAGCATTTTATGATCCCTGACAAATTTTGAAATAATTTAAAACTGAGTTTAATTAATAATATGAGGACATTTTTATCTGATTAAACTGTAAACAAAAATATCTTGTGGCAAAATCTTCTCCAAAAAGTACATTTTCTCACAAAATGAATGACATAAGTCTCTGATGTCTCAAGAGGAAATATTGTACACAGAAAATAAGCACAGTAATATTTAAAGTTTTGACAAAAAGTTCTTTGAAATAAAAAATACAAGTAAAATTAGAATTTAAAAGGTAAACATTCTATGAATACAACAAAATGTCAAAGATACAAAATGAAAGCATGTAAGGAAATTGGAGGATTATCCAGATAATATGGTACTCAACTAGTAGGAATTCTAGAAGAGAAAATAGGGGGAAAATATGGTAGAAAATTGGTCCAGAAATGGTACAGTATAAGAAATTCCCCAGAAGTGAAAGATGTTTCCCAACCGAAAAGGCCTATTTTGTGCCTAGCAAAATTTAAAACAAACAAAAGGACTAAAGTATTACAAGAGTTGCAAATTTTTAGACTACTTGGGAATAAAACCAAAGTTCTAAAGACAGAACAAAACAACGGGTCCCAGTCAAAGGATACAGAGTCAGAATGATGTTTCATTGGACACCAACAATGGAAATTAGGGGAAAAACATTTTATAGGAACTCTGCCTTCAGAAGTCTTCATTTTTATCATGAATTTTATCCCAAAATCTTATTTTCAGCCAAACAGTAGTATCAAAATAAAGCATTGGCTTTTAAAACATGTAGAGACCAAAAAATACCATCTTCCATAACTTTCTCATAATATGTTTCCCCACAAGCCACAAAGGATGTAAACAAGGAAGACATAGATATAGAAATTAGGAGATTTGACATAGGCAAAAGAGGATGGTAAGGGATTCCAGAAGTGATCTTACTGTAAACAAATACAGAGGACAAAAAGATGACTTGAATATTTGACTACTGAGAAATTTTCAGTATAGAACTACAGATTTAATTAACTGAAATAAAAAAAAATGTTTGCCTTGGGAAATAGAATTTAAGAGTAGAAAGGAACTCCTTTTGTAGTGTTTGAGTTTTAACTGTTTATTTTAAACTGGTAGCATGATCAAGTGGTTAAGTCTAGTTTTTGTCACTATTTAAAGAGCTGCACAGTTCTGGAGGTACAAGGTCTAGGAGCCACATCTGGTGATGACATTCTTGCTGACAAAGAGTCCTGAGGTAGAACATGGCAAGAGACAGGGAAGTTTCTCCCTACAGGTAAAGCCACTAGGATTCAATCCTGGGGTCCCACCCTAAAGATCTTATCTAATCCCAACCACTTTCCAAAGCCCCCACCTCTACACCACCAGTCAAATTAATCTTTCATCCTCTCAATACCTCACCCATAGGGATTAAACTACAGGATGTGTTCAGGGGTACAAGCAATCTTAATAGAAAAAAAAATTATATCTAAATGGAGTATAATCCAGATGAAAACTGGGCCCCCACCAAGGACAAGTCAGGTATAACCTCACACCCGCTCAGAATGCCATGCATGCATAGTTCTACCTGGATAGGTGTGACTCTCAATTGAAGCAATCTTCCCACACATGCCTGGCAGGAGGTGGTATGATCCATTGGTCAAGTACATGGGCTCTGGAGGCAGAGAGATGGGCTCACAGCTCACTAGTATGTGATTTTAAGGTATGTTAGTGAACTGTCCTGAGCCTTAGTTTCTCTGCAGACATAGAAATGAGGCCAATAACACTATTTGAGCATACTATTAATCGTCATTATAACTTCACAGTGATATAAACATCTATTAGGTTTGAAAGAGGATTAAATGAGGTAATACATGTAAAAGCAAGATGCCTGATAGATAGTGGTTGTAAACACTTGTTAGTACTGTATCCCTATCGGAATTTTTTTTTTTTAGAAAGGTTCTTATTGAAGAATTTAATGAACACTGCCATAAAACTCTCAATGTAGAATTCTTTGGTCTCAACCTACTTGCAGTTTACTTGACTACAGTAAGTATAATAATGTAATTGGTAAATTTTTTTTAAATGGGTAAATCTTTCTGCCTGTACCTCTTTAGACTAAGAAAATAAAGTTAGAATTCACTGAAAAGTCTAGAAAGTCCTACAGTATTATATTGAAAGGGAAAGATAAAGGATAGAGTTTGAGACCAACAAGTTTGAAAGCAACTATAAAAGTCAGCATAATACATCAATTCATTTAAAAGTGAAAGTAAGATTTCAGAAAGTTCAACCTATGGTTCATGAGCTAAACTGTCAGACAGGTGATATCTATTGTGCAGGATCTAGCTGCTGACTAATGTCCTCCAGGTGTGGTAAGGGCGGGGCTCAAGAGAAACCCTCAGGTCTAGTTGGGAGGGACACCTGTCATTCCTATACTTTTTCCTCTCTCTAACCTTTTCCATCTGTTCTTCCCCAAAATATAGGGTATTGAATTATAGTTTTAATTGTTTGATGTACTTTTTAGTTACGTAGTCCTTACTAGTTTAGAAAATTGGCTTAACAAAAGCTTCATCAATCTCAAGCAACCTACTTTATAGAAAGGCCACCCTGTAGCTGCTCATTGGTTTGACTTTCTGACTTGATGACTTGACCTCTACTGTAATCTTGAAATATTTGAGCCCCATTCGGGTGAGGTTTCCATTAAATGAAAAGAAATGGAAAAGTAGAATAGGAAAAAAAAACGAGTAAGGGCACTCAAAAGGTCCAGGGAAATGCAGTCAATCAGCTCGTGAAATTGCATCTCCTGCAAATAAAAACAATGCTAAGATTTCATCTCACTTTAGAAAGAGCGGCTATCATCAAGAAATCAACGAATAACAAATGCTAGCAGGGCTGTGGGGAAAAAGGAACCCTCCTCCACTGTTGGTGGGAATGTAGGCTGGTCCAGCCACTGTGGAAATCAGTATGGAGACTCCTCAAAAAACTACAACTAGAGGTTCCATTTGACCCAGCTATTCTCTGCTTGGTATCTTCCCAGAAGAATTGAAAACATTATTCCACCGCATTATATGCAGAACCATGTGCATAGCAACACAATTTGTAATAGCTAAGTCTTGGAAACAACCCAAATGCCCAACGAATAAGGAATAGCTAAAGAAGATGTGGTTGTTCTACATAAGGAGTACTACTCTGCCATAAAAAAGGATAATCTAGAGACATTTGTAGATAAATGGATGCACCTTGAGAACACTCTTAAGTGAAATATATCAGACACTCATGAGTATACATCGAATTGTTTCTCTGATATGAGAAACCATAACTGTAAATAAGGACAAAGAGGTGTAATAGATATTATGTAAAAGAAAGATAATATTCAAAAGAGGAGAACTAGAAAGGGAGAAGGGGGAAAAGAAGCAAAGGAAAAAGGAAAGAAAGGGGAAAAGGGAAAAAATGGAAAAAGGTAAATAAACCTGCTGTAAATAGGGAAGGGTGGGGGAGCAGAAGGGAGGGATGGAGAAGAGGGAAGGGAACCAAGGTACATCATGTACAAGTACAAAATAACCATGATGAATGTGATCATTATGTATACAATGTACCAATACATGTTCTTGGTAAAAAATAAAAAAAAAAGAAATTGCATCTCCATGGACACTACAGGACTATAGTAAGCATTTCTGGATACCCAGGACATGCAAAATCATTGTGCAGATTCTGGAAGAGAGGTAAGGGGCAAGAGGGCAGAGGTGGAAAAATGGAGCACCAAACCAGCCTAAAAGTGGGGTCACAGGGCTGGGGGAATGGCAAACACCTGTAATCCCAGTTACTTGGGATAGGAAGCCAGTACAGGCAACACAACAAGACCCTCATAACCAAACAAAATCAGGGTCAGAAGGAAAAACAGAGACTTAGCAGTCACAGGAAATCATAACTAGCTGCCTATTATGCCCTATGTTGCTTGGGTCCCCCATTTCCGTGAAGGACTAGAAATTCTAGAGTTGAGCTCTAGAATTTTATGGTGCTGCTCCCACTCTTTCCATAGAGACTAAGGATGTCAAAGAAAATGTAATAAAAAGTATACGGTGATGGGAGAGGAGGAACTGATCTTTTTATAGACTAGCAGAGTTCTGCGTTCTTACCAGACTGCTCTTTTGCCTAATGAAAAGTTGCTAAACTGAGCTATTAACTCAACTTCTCTAACAAGGAAGGAATTGCTCTTCTGCTCCCCACACCTACAATAAAACTAAATAAATGCCTGATACTTTGGCAGTTTATTTTACTTCTTTCTACAAAGCCCATGAGATGAGAAGAGATGCTGAAAAGTTAATACAGAATTTCCAGAGATCAGAATTTCACAAAAACACTATGAAAAAGGTATAATGGCTATTCCACATGCCTGTTTCCTTCAGCCAGATTTAGTTTATAAAAAGTTGCTGCCTCAATTCCAGCTAATCTTCAATGCCAACATTTTATTAAATCAAACAACATAAACAAGAGTCCCAAACAATCATTGCTGCCACTCTGGTAGGTTTTTGTCTGACAGGAAGAATTGTTCTCCAAAATCCTCTCAGGCCAACAGAGGTCAGTAAAAGTACTTGAGCAGATTAAGTGAATTTGATTTATCTTGATTACCAGGGTTCATTTTCCATAGGAAATTGTTGGACCACATAAAGGTTCGCACACACAATGGATTCTTCAGTTTTTCAGTACAAGTGAGGTGAGAAGTGGGCTGATTGGAACCAAAGTGCAGGTCTAAATGGCCTTTTTATGTCAGTGGTGGTTGTGTCAATCTGTCCTGTCAACTGGCGCATGAGGAAGAACACATCTCATCAGTGCATTGTCAGAATGTGTGTTAAAACTAATTCATCTGAAAACAGATTGCAGACTCGACACTCAAAGCAGTTTACGGGGAAAATGTTATGGGGCTAGGTTTTAGTTCTATTTTCAGTTCCCGTTCTGTCACTGACTTGGTGAGTGGCTTTAACGAGCACAGATTACGAGCTAGGAGAGATTTACGGACCAGCCCGCTGCCTGTGCACTGGTGTAAGATTTCTGGTTTGTTATCCTTTATCAGTTCCTCTATTCACAGAATTAAAAATCATCAGTGATCTTGCAGACAAAGTGGGTTGCTCCAGACTGGAAAAGCCCCTCCTAATATTTTTCTTTTAGTTCATCAAAAGCCTAAAGACAGAGGACTGGTGATCCTGGGTGATTGTAGGACAGAGGCAGAAGAAAATAAATGGAAAGCAATTACTGGGAGTAGGCTAGGTTGATACGGATTGATTTGGATACTAACACTTTCACATTTCTTTAAGGGTGAGAAGTGAGAGACACACTCTAGAGAAAAAATGGAGTTTGCCTGTGTTAACAGATTTCTTTTGCCTCTCTTGACTGGAAGTTATGGCTCGGCTTCCCACATATGACCACAGCCCACTGCAGCTACAGGCAGCCACTGGCCTGGCTGGGGGTGGGGGTGGGGTGGGGTGGGCATGTGCTGCCTTTGTGGGTGCACCCAGGTGCCCCCGAGCAGTCATATGGCTCCACTCTCTATGCACAGGGATAGCTAATACCTGGTGTGGAGCCAGACTCATTATGGCAAAATAACTGCTGAATGGCCCCTTCCTGTGGGCTATTTTTTGAGCTTCTGCAGAGTAGATAAAAACCTACCTAAGTCTAAAAACAGGCAGGAAAAGGTTGGCTTTCACTGCGAGAATGAAAAAAGAGCACAGTCTACTGTCATTTTGTTTTTGGAATAACGTGTCATCATTTAGGATTTCTGACCAAAACCCATCTATAAACCTTTAATCTCCACCGTGATTCTTCTGGGTTAAATGTTCAAACTCCAAGCCTACTCCACCTATGTCAGCATGTAAACATTAGCCAGTAATTATCCTTTACTTTTAGATGTCACTTTTTTCCCCATCCGTCCAATTGGTGGAAAAAATGTTACTAGGACACATGATTTACCTCTATCTCCTAGTAGTGGAACACAGCAATAGTAATTCTTTCAGAAGCTTATTATCTTCCAATTCTTCAAGTACGAAAATCCAGAACCCCAGCAGCTATAATTCAAAATTTGCATACTGTGCACTGACACATGCTATTCTCTGTGACACTCCTTTTGTCACTACAGTCACACAACTAGCTCTTTTCTACTCATCTGTCAAGTCTCAGCCCAGATGCCCCCCTTTCTAGAACAGTTCTCCTGACTTCCCCAGATTCTGTGGAGAGCCATTCGCTCTGGGCTCCCCTAGGACTCTTGGCATACTTCCACCAGTCTTTGACCACCTGGCATGGAATACTTGGTTATGAGTTGCTTCTCTGCTCCCTTGAGCTCCAGGGCAGGCGTCTTGTTTACTCAAGTTTGTATCCACAACACAAACACACTGCTGAGCACACCCTTGACACTTAATACACATTAGGTGACTGGAAATACAAACCTTTTACAAACAAATGGACCTTAAAATGTCACCGGAAAGACTGTTCTACAGTTTTATCACGAGCTAATGGCTGCACTGTGCAAAGTTCTGAGGACAGCCTGATTCAGAAAAGGAACACAATGCACATTTAGAAATTGGACGCTTTTCATTAGAAATTGTATTACACCAGCCACTTTTTATTAAGTGGAATAAAATGCAGGAAACTAAAAAGAAAAACCACCCGAGTTTTATAAGCACACATGTACCTATTATAAAGACAAAATTAATTTTTTTCTTACTTTTTCCTAAAAATGTATTATAGTAAAATTGGGCTCTGTCCTTCTCAAATTTGGTAAGGAAATAGAACCAGGACCATCAAGTGAATTTTCACTAAAATATGTGCTTATTTTGGCCACTTTAAATCTTTTTAAGAAAACTAACAGTTAATAAAAGTTTCCATGTTACAGTTCAGTCTAAAAATGCTAAGAAACCACATTTTTGAAAGAAGTTATTTTTGCAGCATACGACTAAAGCTTATTAGATGCTTTTACCTCAAAGGCTAAGAATCCCCCTACTGCTGGAGTAAAATAGACTCTTCTGAGGGTCACTAATTGGATTCAATCAACTGATAACAATGAGAGGTCTGAGAGTGAAACCTAACAACAAAAAAGCCTTTATTTTTCTCTCAAGAAAATAATGCTGTGTGTTTTAGATTTAAAAAGGAACCACAGAATTGTATAGTGTTAGGAATAACCTAGTATCAATGTGTAATGAGAGATACCTAGAAAAGTTGTTTATTATAGAACAGTGTTAAAAATATGCAACTCAGGTATGGTGGCACATGCCTGTAAATTCAGCACTCTGGGAGGTTGGCGCAGGAGGACTATAAATTCGAGCTCAGCCTGGAACTTAGTGATTAAGCAAGATCTTGACTCAA
The DNA here is from genome assembly GCA_004026905.1 of Hystrix cristata. Classification (NCBI taxonomy): domain Eukaryota; kingdom Metazoa; phylum Chordata; class Mammalia; order Rodentia; family Hystricidae; genus Hystrix; species Hystrix cristata. The sequence continues at coordinate 5,771 of PVJO010021261.1, read as the reverse complement.
ATTTAAAAAAAAAAAAAAAAAAGGGAAGGGCTGGGGATGTAGCTCAGTACAAAGACCCTGGATTCTATCCCAAGTACCAGCCCTCCACCCCTGAAAGTATGCAACCCCATTATCACAATGCTATTCTCAGTTTTCTCAATTTTTCAATGATAAAATGTCCCCAAAGCAAAGAATTGCTGTACCTGGAACTAGGATGTAATTAAAGTATTACTGTTAAAAACTACCTACAGTTTGTCACATGGCTTCCATTTCTTTGTCCTCTTCTAGCATAAAAGCCAAATTCTTCAGTGCTTCAAATCTAGTTTACATCATTCACATTCCAGTTATTTCTGGTCCATAGTCTAAATTGTGGTATTCAATATCAACATTTGATATTAATGACCTTTTTTCTAACGTTGCTGTTAACTTACAAGATTATTTTGATTCTTTTATCCCCACCAATAATTTGCATATTGTCAAAACACGTCTCCTTTAGTGCCACATACAGACAGCTAGAGTGAAACACAAACCCTTTTAAAACAGAGAAGATGAAATAATCCCATTTCTTTGGGGTGGTTATGACTTTTGCACTCTCAGAATTCACCTGGAATAGCAATGACGTTTACCTTGTGTCTGGTTTCAGATTTTCTACTGTGGAGAAAGTTTGATTTGTAATTTGAATGGACTTGTTCTTCCCACTGAATGACCCATTTTCTCTGGATATAACTTCATATTCTGAAAAATGAAAACAAAAAGGATTATTATCTTCATGTCCTAGTTGTCTTAATAGGTTCTGAAGCTAATAGTATAATACAGCTATTTATATAAAACTAAGCAACTGAAATTGCAGTACTAGAGAGATATTGATCTTATACATTATCAATTTCCAGTTAGGGATGGTCACCGTAGTTAATGAAGGGCCCCAAAATACTTTTGAAGTTGTGTACTGGCCATTTGTGCTTTTATTTTATCAGAGCAGAGGAAGACCCAGTATCTGTAAAGACTGACGACCCCCCTGTGGTTGGCTTAGATATATAACCTGTGATAATGTGAGGTGAGAAATAATGTGAGTCTGCCACCACCAGGAAGCCCAGTTTGGCGAAAGCACTATATGAGGGATGATGCTTGTGTAGAAGCTATGTTTCCTAATCTATGAGGCTCTATGATGGGGCTGAAGAAAAAGTCACTGAACATGTGGTACTGCTACAAAAATTAGAGCTTTAAAAGTACATCAACAAACAGTTAATTTGTTAGATGTATAAACTATACTCTATTCATGATTCTTTGAGATTACACATTTATATAAATTAAAAAAATTATTACAGATGAATTTAGAGAAGAAAATCCTGTATCTTTAGAAAGTTAAATCAGATAGTATCCATGTAAATGTGGAGTAGATTACATGTATTATATTAGCCAGTTCTGAGTTGATAGCCAACATCTTCAGGGCAAAAGACATTGTATAACTATTTTGGCTTTAATGAAACTAAGCCTCTGACTACCATAGGAACCCCTTATTACCAAAGGATAAGGATCAGGAGTTTTGGATATTCTAATACATTACAGATAATCAACACCGAGAGACTGATTGATTTTTAGGTTAGGGGATTATAGTACCGACTACAATAGCCCCAATAAAGAAGCAGGAATAGCAGATCTCTGGGAACACAGGAAACAGCTGGTTCCTTCTCAGAACAAAGGTAGTTCACGCATAAGAAAGGGAAGTTCACGAAATATGGTAAAGAAAGCCAACTAAGCAAAGATCGGCTGCTTACAGGAGAATTGTAGGCAATTCATGTGGTTTCAGCTCTGGAGAATTAGCTGCTGTTTTCCCCTTTATTCAAAGCAGAAAATATTTCCGGCGGGTCCTAGATCCTCCCACCCCACCTTGTGGGCTGCCGCTCTTTTACTTCTGACAGCTTCCTCTTCAGCTGTTCTCTACCCTGCAGCAGTGGCATGGTGAAGACCTGGCAGCAGGAACCTCATGAGCTCAGGCTATCTGAGGACTAAGCGGATTTAGGCTGATAGTTTTTTATTTCTGCTTCTCTTGTCTCAATATACTGTTCATTATGGAGGATCAAAATGCCACATAACAAATTCAAAGAATGACTCATGGTTCCTTATTTTGCATAATCCTTTTTAGAAAACTGGATGGGTAATAGGAATCAAAGTTTTCTGAGATGAGGAAAAATTACCCAGGATTTTAAAAAAATTTTTTTTCTGAAGACAGGTGAAATAACTTTTAGCTTGCCTAAAAGTTCTAGGTTAATTTAGAAGCTGGGTTGGTTAAAGGAGAATATAAATATCAGCAATGACAACTCCCTATATGTTTTCTGTAATTTTCTTGATAATAAGAAGATAGCTCTATCTTCAAACTGTGAAAAAGAGTTCCAAGAAGAGATGAAAGGAATACAGTTTAAAGTGATCTACTAAATTAAAAGCAAGTCCCATAACAAGGACAAAGATAAACTTTTCCCATCCTGTGACACTTTGGACAAGGTGCCATTAAACAACAGAGCACTGCTAGGACTTCCTTCTCAGAGAGGCCTCACATGTTACTGTTTGATCCAGGGTACCTCATCCCCAAGGCTTCTCACCATAGCACCAAGTCGCTCATGTCATGATCTTACCAGTGACAGTGTCATTTAATGGCTTTTCCCAGTCCAAGATGACGAACGAGGGGCACCCTTCCACAGTGACCACAGTGAGGTTGGTAGGTGGGTTCTGTGGTGGGCTGGTGGCATTCCCCTCCATGGCGTCCTCTGTGGGGAAGCGTTTGATGGAGTCGGTGATGGAGCAGGGCCTGTTGTCAGGCTTTGGGATGTATCGCACATGAGGACCTGAGAGAAAGAAGACTCAAGTTCACCATTTTTGAAGCTTGTAAAGGTAGAAATGAGCTCATAAATATAATTATCTGTCTAAGGACATCCACAGGCAGATGGTTAAAAGCAGCACTACAGATGGTTCAAACTTGTAAAAAATCTAAAATCTTATGTCTGGAATACATGATATTGATGTTGTTGATTAAATAGCTTTATCTTAATAGTCAAAAACAATTTGGTCCCTGTGGGGTTGGCTTACTCATACAACTTCTGAGACACTGAGTCTTACCTTAGTGGTAGGGAAGAATGAGCCCTACACAAAATGCAGTTCTGGCCTCACCTAACAAATTTTAAAAGCTAGACTCAAAAGGATCAAGTAGTTCCAAATAACTGTACCTATGGATAAAATTCAAGAATATTTTAGAAATAGAAAACATATATCTAGCACTAACCAAGGTGAAATTCACAAGAAAATATTACCCATAATGAGGAGAAAAATCAGTCATATGAAGCCAACTTAGAACTTGCATAGATGTTAGACTAACCTGAAAAGGACAATGAACAGTTATCCTTATAATCTACATGTTCAAAAAGTTAAGATACAGAAGGTATAAAAGGACCCTAATCAAATTCCTAAAAATAAAAACTATAACATATAGGATGCAAAATACACTGGAAGTAACTATACACATAAGATATTACAAAATAAAAGATAGTAAACTTGAAGATGTAACAATAAAAACTACCCAAAATAAAAAATTGGCAGAAAAAAATTAAAAATAAGGAATACTGAGCTATGAGATAACTTCAAGGAGTCTTATATACATGTAATTGGAATATCTGAGTTACACAAGGGGGTAAGTAGGTAGAAAAAGAAGGCCCCCGATTTTCCAAATATAATTAAAACTTCTAAATACATAAGTCTAAAAAGCTAAAGAAGACTTAAGAACAACAAACATGAAAAGAACTATGTCAGTCAAATCAAGTTTCTCAAATCCAATGAAAAAGATAAAATATTTACTGAAGAACCCCCCCAAAAGATGTTATATAGAGAATGACAAGGATAGTAGTGGCTATTTCACTGGAAAGAACACAAGAGAGAGACGATGGAGCAACATCTTCGAATACAGAAAGTAAAACCTATGATGATGAATTCAATAACTAGTGAAAACATCTTAAAGAAGCAAAAACAAAATGCTTTTTAAGAAACAAAACCTGTAAGACTCACACTGTAAAACAGATTAAACAAAGTTTTTCAGGTTAGAGATAAAAATGATGCCAAATAGAAATACAAAGGCACAGAAAGGGACAAAGAGTACCAGAAACAATAACTGTACAGATAAATGTATACAATATTTTTCTCAATATTTAAGTCTCTAAAAGATAATTTACTGTTTAAAAATAAAAATAATTTATTATAATTTATATAACATGTAAAAGTATAAAATATGACAATAATAGCCCAAAGGCCAGGAGGACACAAAAGAAGCTACACGAGTAAGCTTCTTATATGTGATGTTTTTAATTATTACTAGAAGATAGATCAGGATAAGTTAAAGATACATACTATAAACCTCAAAGTAATAACTAACAGAGTTATAGCTAATAAGACAACAAAAATATAATTTTAAACAAAAAGAATAAAATTTAAAAAAAATAAAAAATAGAAGCATAAAATAATCTGAAAGAAGGCTGAAGAAGAGAAAAAGAGGAAACAAAGAATAGATGAGCCAAGTAGAAAACAAAAGCAAGATGAAGATTTAAACCTAACAATATCAAAAATATTAAGTGTTAGGTTCTACACATGCCAAATAAAGTTCTGCAACTGTTAGATTTGATTTAAAAAAAGAACAAGATGAGAGAATGTGTAAGTATTACTAAACATATAGCCAATGTCTGTAAGAAATAGACATTAACTATATAGAGTCTAAAGATTAAGAATAACAGGATGAGAAAAAGTTTACACTAATCAAAAGAAAGTTTGACTGGATATCTAACATCAACAAATTAGATCTCAGAGCACAGAATATTACCAGACATAGAAGGGTCACTTCATAATGATGAACTGTCAATTAATCAGAAGTTTGTTTTTTTTTTAATTTTGAACAAGTTACATCTGTACCTCAATATACACATTTAAAATATATTAAGCAAGAACTGACAGATCTGCAAGTAGAAATAAATCCATAATCACAGTTGCAGATTTTATTACTCTTCTCTTATTCTCTTACTGATAGACCAAGTATATAGAAAATCAGTTTGGATATGGCATAACTGCACAGTACAACCAACAAATTGGACCTAACTGCCAGCATTCATAGCATGCTTGTCATGGATTGAATTGTTTTACTCTAAAATCCATATGTTGAAGCCCTAACCTTCCAGTGTGACTGTATCTGGAATTAGGGACTTATAGTTAAAGGAGGTCATAGGGAAAGGGCCCTAATCTAATATCACTGGTAGCCTTATACAAAGAGAAAGAGATGTTAGGGATGCACATCCAGAAAGAAAAGGACACATGAAGGTCTGAAAGTTGAAAAGTGGGTCCTTGGGAGAAATGAAACCCGCCTATCTCAGACCTCCAACCTCCAAAACTGTGAGAAAATAAATTTCTATGGTTTAAGGGACCAAATCTGTCACATTTTGTTATGAGAGAGCTGATAATTCGACCTCCCATTTGAGAACAGAAAAATATACATTCTTTTCACTTAGACCAAGGGCCAAGATGCACCATGTTCTAGGCCAGTGATGGCAAACCTTTTAGACCTTTTAATGATACGAACACTCTGCTGCAGGCTGTGTGCATAGATTCGTCACAACTATCTAGGCTGTAAAACATCTCAACAAATTTAAAAGGATTCAAGGATGTACACTAACAGTGTAATTAAACAATAATAATACGATTCTCTTAAAAATTCTCAAATACTTGGAAATTAAATACCACACTTCTAAATAATCAAAGAAAAATAT